>JAPMOQ010010428.1:2024971-2054809 GCA_026543055.1 Argiope trifasciata | reverse complement strand
ATATATATATATATATATATATATATATATATATATATATATATATATATATATCTGACAATCTGACATAAAACTACATAGCATCACAAAGCAGACAAATCTGCTTGAGTCTTTGTTCTTTTCAGTTCTGTTTACATGCATAAGATCAATCCCTTAACTGATTTGACACCAAATTCACCTTCGCCCGTGAGCGTAGTTAACAGGGCTCCTAGTCCCGACAGCGGTTTATCCCTGGTAATGATAAACTTAGGAAGACATTACTGTCAATCTTTTCCGTGATCGTCTTCGAAGGAATAGGAAGTTGGAGGCTAGAACTTAGGGTATATATGGCATTAGCAAGCTGGGTGAGGTGGCGAGTGTCAGAACCCGTTGCGATTGGCTATGGTATTGGCGTGGGTGCGGGGGTATGCTGCTTTGACTGAATTTGTTTATCTAATATAAATTATAGCAGTTTGTTTGATTATTAAAGGAATTAAAATATTTTTTAAGGAACGGGAGGGAAATGATTTTTAAATTAAATATTACAGTAATATGTTACGCGGTCTTTTAGATTTTAAAAATGGAGTGTATTTAGGGATATTAGCTATTGCGTCATTTACAATCAGCTCTAGATTATTGATGAATTTAATGGATAACTTAGTAATTATTTTTTCTAAAATGAAGAAAATCTAAACTTAAATACATATTGGTGTTAGCCATGTAGTACCTCATATTAATGTAGTTTCTAATTAGGTTATTTTGTAGTTTTTCCAAAATTATTAGGTTAGTCTTGGCTGCATAACGCATTTGACATTCCAAATTCGATTGTATATATAGTTTATATATGTTGTTTCTTATGATACTTGCCATTGGACAAGCCCGCTTTTACGAAGACATAGATTTTAAGCCGATAGGGTATGCCTATTGTTTTAGTTGCCCCAACTAGGACCAAGACTTTGCTACTCATTCTTTACTCTTTTGCTTGCACAGCTAATTTTTACAGGAGGGCACATTCACATATCTCGCAAAAAGAACAGAGGAAGAATAACCATGCCCGAACCGGGACTCAAACCCGGAACGCCCAAATCACTAGGATGACGCGTTCCCCTTATGCTTGGACTCCAGCTAATTTATAAATTAAATCTGGATTCAATTTTAATCCATCTAAGCCTCTTCGTTTTTTAGTCATCACGCTAACTTATATTTCGTTAAATGTATTTATTCATTAAAAATGAAAAATTTATTAGAAATTTGTCAGTTCACTATAAAGATCATATGCAATTCCATTAATCGGGCTCAAGGCATTTTTGAGTTATCACGTTCTAAAAATGTGTTTTCCTGTCTAAAGTAGGTCTGAAAAACAAGGATTCGTTAAAATCTCATGTTTGAATTTTTCTGTGATTGTAATGCTGTCAAAAGCGATAGTCTCTTGTTTTCACTATACTGCGAAGCATTTAAATATGCATAATAAGGAAAGTAAAGATCCAGCAAATCCTCAGGAAAATAAAAATCAAAGGCACTCAGGACTTTTTGACCTTCTTCTGAAAGTCCACAATATTTGTACGAAGAAAGGAGGGATAATACTTTGTTTAAAGAGTAAACATGAAAACTTCAAGACGGTCATTATCTCGCGGTTTTTGTTTCAAAGATGATTGTTTAACTGAGAATATTAATTCGTTTTAGTTTTGATTTGTTCACTTTTAGCGGCATACCGATGGTATAAAAACAAATTATGAAGCATAATAAAAACTGAAAATTAGAAAAATAATTAGTTAAAGAAATAGCATTTTTAACTTTTTTTAAAAATGCGAATATATGCGAAAATGCGAAAAAAAAAAGCTCAGAACAAAATCCTAAAATACTGAGGCACCGTAAGTATTGCTGTAAAAATAACATGCTGCTAAAAAAAATTAATCGTCATTTTAAACCGTCATCTGATCGCGGTTCAAAGTTATGAGGTCCGTTCCAAAATAGCCCTGATGTTGCTTTAAAAACGGGACGTTAACTAAACTGAACAAGCAATTTTTAAAAAACTTTAAAAAATAGCAGTTTTTTTATTTTTTAAATTGTAAAATTTGATTTTGTTACAAAAATTGTGGAGTGCGATTATGTGAGGTAAAGATTGTGTACCACTAGGAAAAGAATTTTAAAACAGTTTTAGAAAAAGGCATTCTACTTTCGTTCGAAAATGTAAAAATTATAAAAATGTAAAGTTCAAAACAAAATCATAAAACCGAGAACTACCAAAAGTATGCTGTAAGGATTGTAAGCCATAGTGGATATCACGAAAATAAAAATTTGAAACAGTTATTTTATTATCGTTTTTGAATTACACATATTTTCTCAAACATAATTTCAAGTAATTTTTTCTTGATAGTTACTCTATTTTGTTTACTTATAGAACGCAAAGAAAAATATTTTTATAAAATTGTTGCCACAAATTGTTTCGATTCTTATCGCCTGCAAGCGCGATATTAGAATCGCAAAGAAAAATAAACAAACTTAGAATACTTTTTTAAAATATAGGTTTACCGAAGATATTCATCATGTGATAGGTAACGTCCTACTGAAAATGTTATTCTTTACTGTAAGAACAAGCACAGAACATAACATATTATAAAAGTAAATGATACAATCGATAGAAGTATATTCTTACTGTTTGAAAGCTAAAATCATTTCAAGATTTGAATTGACCCCTCGAGCACAAGACTGTACTTTGATTTTGTGTTTCCAAAAGTGCAAGCGAGTAACAACGACGCCCCAGGCACACGAATTGTATTTTATTTGCTTATCTCTCCCAAGGCTAGTGGAGGAATTGACTTAGCAAACAAAACACGAACATATTCACTAATGCAAACAATACTTAACTCTAATATAATTAACTGCTCATCCACACATTATTTATAAATTAATAACTAAGATGATATTTAATTATCTTTCCATCTTGATTTAATTTATACTATTTATGTACGTTCGATTCTCTTTTAAGCCAGTGTGAGAGAAAGAATGGTTTTCCTTTCTATTTAATTAGATGGCGCTTTCCATTTCTGGAATCTGCTACTCAGTTGGTTCAACAAAGAATTCGTAGAGTATTGAGGTGTTGTGGATTATGTTTAATGTTTTCATCAAATTATAGCGTCTTTTGATTGATTTAATTTTAGCTCATAAATTTAAAAGGTGATAATTTGATGCTTCGTATGGCAGTGAAGAATGAACCCGTAATGAACTGTTAAGAAGTTAAAATGATAATTACAATGATGTTACTGGATTATTGAAATGCCATTGAACTTTTCTAACATTTAAACGAGATAGCAATGTTTTTTCTTCGTAAAAGCTGCATGAAATAAAATGAATGAAAATTAATTTTGTTAGAAAATTGCGAATGTTCAAATTATTTTTTCAGAATGTAAAGAATATCTTTTAATTTCTTTGTGTCTGTTTATTGAGATAATATTTGTTCTCATACCAAATATCAGATTTGTTTTTGTAAACAAGTAATAAATTAAATAAATATAGAAATAAATTCAATGAATTGTTACACCTTGACAACTGGGAAGCTTGTCTCTAAAAAACGATATTATCTATAATAAAATCTATATATCTTCAATATATGGATATGCTGTATATTATGTGAAAAATCTCTAGTATCTATTAAGAGTCTCTACCATCTAGAATCTATTGATATACTGAATATTATGCTAAAAATTACATTGTATAAAATGTATCATAGCAACATCTATAAATAATAATCTCACACATTCCTCACATAATAATTCTCATATATTTTTGACTTTTTGTCTTCATCATTTGCTACGCTATGATTGTGGCCAAAATGTTTTTATTGAAGATTTGTTTTCTAAAGTGTGTTTTTGAAATCGTGCTATCAATTTTACAACGATGTCAGATTTAATTCCAGTATTATTTTTTTAATCCAACGAAATCAGCAGCATCAAAATTAAAATATTAAATAATAACATTTTTCCTCACTATGAATACAAAAACTAAAAATGATGAAATCAATCTGTTTGCTTGAAATTTTATTCCTATTTTTTTCTTGTTATGAATATATTTTCCAAGTCAGCATCGAAACCTCATTATTTTCTTTTATTTATCTTGAGATAGACGAAATAGTAGGAAATATATTTATAGCAGATAACTGACATCAGTGTGCTGATTTCGTTAAATTTTTTCCTACATTTATTTGTAATTTCTGTTTAAACCATGATATTCAATCCAGAAAAGACTGCGTTAAAAAGAATTTTATTTTCATTTATTTGTTTATCGCTACGAGTTTAGTTTTTATGGACTTTTTTTTACATTTTGGAATAATTTACGTAATAATTTGAAATCTGATTCTATTCGTTTTAAAAATCATTTTCTCATGATTGAAATTTCAATTCTATGCAATTCTAAGCCACTGTACAAATTAGAAATAAAAATATGCCATTTTATGGTGAAAGATCGGATTTTCTTGAATCTCAGTATTGTTTCATCCGAAAAGTCTAGAAATTTCTTAGAATTTTTCCTTTCGTGTTCTTATTTTTAAATCTAGTAATGTCGTTTGCTTGTATCAAATTACTTTATCTAAATTAATGAGTCGATGATTACGATGCATATATCATTTCTTTTTAGAAGAGAAGGGCTCTGAGCTTCTAGGAAATAAATTTTAGACTTTCTAAAAAATTTCCAACCTTAAATTTAACTTCAGTTTTTAATTTTCAACAATATATTTCGATATTTTTTTCAATAAATTGAAATGTTGAAATAATGAATAATGTTGAATGACATTTTAATAAATTCCTTTTAAAGATAATTAATATTTTAATAATAGTCCCGATATTAACGTTCAGGTAGAAAACAGTTTAAAGGAAGATGTGGAAATATTTTAGTTTTTCAGTGTATTTTCTATTTAAAATTTAAAAAAAAAAATCTTTCTCAGTATTGTTTACGCTATAAAACAGTAATTTTTAAATAAAAAATACATCGAAAGTAGAAAACATGATTTTAATAAATTTTTTAAGAAGTTTATCTGTAAGTTAGTATTATAATTTTTTGAAATTCGCTTCTAAAATTTTGATGGATTTCAAAAATTGAAATCTCTCTGAATTTGAGTAAAAAGATATTTGAATTAAGTCATTGTAATTTATCTCGCCTGAAGTTTTACAAACCCAAAATTTGAACGATCAAGATTAATAAAATTTCCACTTAGTTGTTGCATTAAAATTATGAATCTGCGTCGTATTATGGACCGTCAACAATCGACGTATTTCTCTTCATACATACGCTGTGTTATTTATTTATTCTATTATGAAGCTAATAAAAAATTCTTCTTTGTTATTCACTTAGAAGAAGAATATTTATACTAATTTTAAATGATAATATTTATATTTATTTTATTTTACCTCTTGTTTAAGGAGGTCACAAGAAATTTCAATTATACTGTTTATATTAGTTGCTCCACCATCGAACGAAAATATTAATTAAATTATTTTAGTGTCGGCTATAATAATAAAGTAATTTTCAGTTTTTTTCCTGAAATAAACAAAGTGGGGTAGTCTTTCCAAAACTTTATGACATAATCTCTAGTAAATTTGTTGCATAATGGAAGGCTTTGCATGACATTGGTATACAATAGTTACGAAATATTAACTTTTGTCGTGATTTTATAATTTATATTGAATCTATCGTATGATCCTTTGCGAGTTATTTTGGCGATCAGTTCCTGAGAGCTGGTTAACCTTTTGATTGCCCAATTTGTGAACCGAAATCACTTAAAAAATTTTGTATCTTTTTTTTGGTTAGCATATTTTGAGACTATATATATTGGAGAATTGAAAAATACATTTTTTCTTTCTTTCTAGAAAATATTTTTTATTTCGATTTTTATCATGAGAAACTAAGTTGCCAGAAAAACCAATTTCAAATGTTATCACCAAAAAAAAAAGTTTTTTTAAATTTTTTATTTAATTTTTGTTTATTGCATAAAATTTTTTATATATAAATTTCATTTCATTTTTATTTATTGCATAATATAAAAAAATAAAAAAGTATAAAATTTAAAGAGGGGGAAAAATATTCATATCAATTTTGCACCATTGCCTAACGCTTTGCAAGCTTATTGAATCATGGCGAAAGTCATCTGAAAAAATCTATATCACCATCATTATCGCTATCAAAACTAAAATCGCTTTCACAATCAGATAAATCATCTGGAATATATATTTTCTGTTAATTACTGAACGTTTTCTAGCAGCCATTTCTGTAAGAAAAAAGCGGCAAAGTTTCAGCCGTGTACACCTCCCTTCAAATGCCGTAATTTAGTGGACAACTAACGACATCAGTTCCTTAAAACATAAGCAAAACGTCTAATACTGTATATAATTTATTTTAAATGGTTAAACCAGGTAAAATGGAATGCGCTCCTCAATAAAGGAAGAAAAAAAAAACATATCCACGAAAATCGCGGGATGAGCAGAATTTGCTACATTTGAGTTTTCATGGTAATCGCGGGATGGTATGTCTGATGGATAATAGCGTTGAGAATCGAAATTGTACTTTAGACCCTTATCCCCGAAACGATTGAAACCGAAATTTAACACGAAACTATAATTGTAGTTACAAAATCGCATACCAAATTTGATATATTTAAGTCATTGAGTTTTTGATTTATCACCTTTACATACTGAAAGTACAGATCGACGGTCAATTAACTCCTTATTAGATTTGTGCCAAAATTTTATAGATGTTTACACTATAAATATTATATCTGAGTCCCGAATTTTGTTCATATAGCATACTTCTTTTTCTAATTATCATGTTAATTTATATTTGAAGAGCCGGACAGACAGACTTCCAATAAAGAGATTTTGTTCAAAAATATATCTACAATATTTGATATTAAAGTTATATTCAAATTCCCTTCATCTAACTCAAATTGTTTTTGAGTTATTTTTTTTCATAAACAGACAGATAGATGTAATGTCAAAAATGTGTTTTTCGAATTCAGGAAAGTCTTATAACGTAGAGATTTACCAAACTTTCAAGTTCACATTTTTCGACAATTACAATATTTTGTCAACGAGAAAGTAAGGAAATAAAATTAAAAATTGTAGAAATTAGAAAAAAAAAAAATGTATATCAAAGCAGTTTAAAACCAAAAAGCAATTTTGGATCCTTTCAGAATATTTTTATCGATACAAGAATATTCGATTGCACACAAACCACAAAAGCAAAGTCCTTTTTGACCACGCTTAATAAATGATATCCTTGTGCGAACATAAACGAGAAAGTTGAGAGAAGAACAATCGGGTTGCTGGTGAATAAATGACTTTTTTTCCAGTTTATATACTCATTTCATCGAAGTTTAAATTCATTCTACACACGAAATCGTCTTCTAACACATATTTTCATTCGTAATCATACAAAGCAAAGTTGGCTCAGTCGAACTGTATTTTGACACGGAAAAGATAGATAACAGCAATTTTATTGGTTTCAGTTGTTGAGCTGCTCATTCAAAACAAGTTTATGTTTACAACAGGATAAGGGGGTGGAATTTCAAGCACCGATTTTTCACATACAAATAAAAAGCTATTAATCCGAAAGGAATACAAAGAAAAGCTATTCAGATTTAAAAATTGTAAATATCAAAACTACATATTAAAAACTATACTGTTACATATTTGTAAATATTTATATGAAAAAATCTACATATTAAAAAATAAATTAATTCAACATAAAAAAATTCTACATAGAGATTTAAAAATTCTATTATTTTATATATTGAGAGACCGAACATAATATCAGAAATAATTTTTTCATCAATGCAAAATTTGAAAATACCTTTATTTTAGTCAATGAGAAATTCTTGAGATTCCATTTAAATATGTGTAACATAGGAGGCAGTAAGTAGTTATCTCTCTCCCCCCCCCCCGTATTTTTTTTTTTTTTTTTTTGAGAATTTCTTTTTTGCCCAAGAGAGTAGTAATCGAAATATCGGACTTTATTGTATGTTCAAATTCGAAGATAGAAAAACAATCTTCTTTTTAAGTATTAATACATGTGCAAGTATCATGGTCGATTTCCTAGAAAATAAGAGAAATGAAAATTAAATTTTGAAAAAGAAAAATAATCTTGCTTTGTAGTAACCCAATTCTCGAAAAACATTAATTAATAGTGTTCACGAGCAAAAAGTTATTGAAAAATAAATTTATGCATAATAGTTCAGATAACAATTTCACTTTTTACTACATTGTAATGAAAACTTCTTGATCAGTACTTTTCTTAGAATTTTCTTTTGACCTTTCTTAATGTTCTACAGCTTATTTTATACGCCTTATTAATATTTAAAACTTTTTGCTTTATTAATCCCCTCTCGTATAATTATCCCTTCCTCCCCTAGAAAAAAAGCCGATGTTGCAACTTCAACTGCCCGTTTTTCTCCCAATAACATAATCGCTTGCAAATTGAGAAAGCTGTTTTAGATAACAAATTCAATATCAGAGGACGATACAAAAAAGAATAACCACTTATATTACTGTATATATACCCTTATATTATTGTATTTTTTCTGGTTTTGATTTTTTTTCCATGACAATATAGATGGACTAAAACATGATGCTCATGTACTGTCTTTAATTGTTCAATATAAAAATCTTCTATACAAGAGAAGCTCTTAAAGAGTTGCTACAAGTCGGAAAGGCATACGGATGGATTGGCACTTTTGTAACTTGCGTGACATAAGAATTATGCACAGGATGTAACGGCTATTGTAGCTAAAGCAAGCAAGGGCAAAGAGGATGAATAAAGCCGTAAAACAACTAGCTTTCTTTGAGGTTCTAAATTGTCTTAGAGAATTGTATTAAAAAAACACGAAAATTCATGCATTTACTATCGATTTGCTGCTAGAAAAGCCATCTTTTACTTTATAACTTTTGATTATAAAATGTAGTAAATTTAGCAATATCTCTCCGGTTGCTATTTTACTGAAGTGCATCAACTACATCAAAATTAGCCTCGAAATTCTAGTTACTAAATTAGTAAATCTTGACTTCAAACTTCTTGGAATAAAAAACAAAATTTTCAATTAGTCCAACTGGTAATTGCATTTAAACTGGGATGTTATACTTGCAATTGTTTAAATTGAATGCAATGCAACCAAACGCATTTTTTACAATATTTTCAAAGGAAAGAGCGTAAAAAGCACGAAACATTTGTCAAATTCTACCCTTTAATTCAAAGTGTTATTATAATTTCAAAATGAAAATATCCTAACGGAAAATATACATGATAATCATGGAATAATTACTGTTATCATATCAATTACCACAACTCGTTAATGTGACCTGAATAGAATTGCGAAATTTGACATTCTCTGTTGCGCGATGTAACATAATATATTCGTGTAGTATAAAATTAAACGTTTAAAATTAAATTATCACTTTTTCTTATTCAGTTACATGAATAATTTTTGTTAGTCTTATTTATCTGTTCATTATAAAAGTGTTGTAAAAGTAGAAATTCTTCAATTCATTTGATAGTATTAAAAATGCTGTGTCAGAGGGTATGTTATGTATGAAAATTGATACCATTGTTTTAGTGTGATTATGTCAGAGAACCTGATACTATCTATATCAGATTTATACTAACGGCACTGATTCTATCTGTATAAAATGATGCATGTTTTGAAACTCGTTTTATGAAAGAAAAAAAAAGTTCGAAAGAAACCACAATTGTGAAAATATATTTAGCATAACACATAGGACGTTATCAAGATAGAAGAATTTCAGGTTTCAACTTCCATTGACATTATCTCCCTATTCTAATAATAGATTCTGTGAGAAAAGATTGTTATACATGGCCAACTCGACAGCTTAAGCCAAAAAAAAAAAAATTGCTTTACAGTTTTTTCACGTTCTTGTATTTTTCATTACAATTCTATTACATTATCGTCGCAAATGCGCGCTTGTATAAATATAGCAACTGAAACAGTTAAATATATGATAAAATATGCTTTAAAAAGATTATTAATGTACTAAAATTAAAAGAAAAAAATTGGGCCGAAATGAAATTGGTATCGCTAGAAAACTAATTTTTTGAATTTAAAAAATTATAATATAAAAAGCTAATGTGATGAAAAAGTTGGATTATTTGTGGCAATATGCAGCTAATGTATTGATGGAAAAACTAACATTTACATTAATTTATAATTAAAAAACTCATTTAATTTTTAAAATCTTTTTTGTCAGCATCTACCATTCAAGAAATTACGACGTATCAATTTTGATGGCTATAAATTCAACGACCTTCGCCGTAATGCGTCTTGAACGATTTTTTCGAATATCACCAATTTGCAGAAAGCATTCTAAATGCAAATATTAGAATGCTTTCCAAAATACAAGAATCTAAAATATTTTTCTCTAACAAATACAAATAATTACTTGTAAAGTATCATTACAGCCATTAGGGCAACCTTCCAGTTTTAAGCATTGTTGATGTATCTTTTGAAGTTTTTTATTTTAATCTGCTGAATAAAAAAGAAAGGGAAAAATTCAATTTTTTTAATGTTTATTAAAAATATTTTGATTGACGGAATATTCTCTATTTTATTCGTAAACACGATACAAGCGAATAATCTCATTCTTCGGTACTTTAACAAAAGGAATGACTTTTAAAATACCATGTCTACAGTCTTTCAAAATAATGACAGAGCCTTGCGAATAATCACCACAGCAAATTTCGCCGAATTCACTGTTTAAATTCAGAAAAACAACATACCAACTTCACTCTGCACTTGCTTGTACTTTTAAGAATCCATTAACCGCCCCAACCCATGGAATAAATAATTTTTTCACACGAGCAACTTTCGGGGCAAGAACCTGCCGCAGCCATTTTTCCGAGAACTTTTCTTTCGTGTGGTTCCGTTTCCTTTTAAATAATTTAAGCTTTTGCTGGACGTAAAAAAAGAATCGAGAGCTTTGAGGAACGTGTTCTTGTTGGAATGCTAAGTATTCTTTTTTTAAATAAACATTCTTATAACGACCAAGCAATTTATTTCACATACGATTAAAAGATTGGAATTTTTAGAAAACTTTTATTTTTTGATAAATTTTATTACGTATATTAATTATATTTATTTTTGTTCAGTATACCTTCATCTATTAACGAGCGTCCTCAACGTAATCTAGGAAAATTTATTCTATATATTTGTATTTCTAATCGTTTTCATAAATCCATAATATTTCAGGGAGACAAAATAATGTTGTAACTGATGTTTAAAACATCCCAAAATGCCTGTCCCGATTTAAAAGAAAAATCAGCGAAAGTAGCTCTCGCAGATACATCGAAACTTTTATTATCTTTGTCACTAAAAATAGTTATTTTAGGAATCTTTATATATTTCAATGAAACAACTTCAGATTAATAAATTAATTAATTGCAGATTTTTGAGATTTTTGCCACGTTTTGTATGATTTTATGACTTAATCAAAAAATTAAAAAAAATAGTTTTTACATTCACCATAATTTAACCTACTAATAATTCTATTTACTTTACTGTTTTAATTTCTTTTAGTCCTAAAGTTTATTTTAAAAAAACAGCTAATATTACAGGCGTTGTTCAGAATTAAAATACTGTTATCCTCTAGCACTTTTAACATAAAATCATCTAGAATACAATGATACACAAAATTCGTTAATCGTCTGAAATATTAAAAAAAATTAAAATGGGAATATTAAACAAATCTGATATTTTTCTCAATATTAATAAACTAAATAAATATATACACTAGATGCAAATTCTTACTTGTGTGTTCATTTTAAATTTTCTTTCAGTTCCTCTTAAAATATTTGACAGTGTGGTCATCCAACTATTTCATATCGATTCTTTCAAAACAAATGAAAAAAAACATTACCGAAAATATTTTTAAGAGTGTAAAAACAGAATTATAAATATTAAAAATGAAAGTTGAGTTGTTCAAAAACTCACCATTGCTTAAGAATAACAAATCTGTAAATTTCCCGATTTCAAAATCGTCTGCATCTATTTATTTATTCATTTAATTCTGAAAAAAAGGATAAAAATCAAATGAAAGCTTAATATAAAAGTTAATTTTATGCTGAGCTAAAGATAATAATAAAAATAGATTTTGTAGGATAATTTGTTTCCAAGTTACTGCGGGAAAAAATAAAATTTCAATTAAATCCTAATTAAACGAAATGTTTAATTAACTTTTGCGCTTTGAAAAGCTGACGATATTCTTTTCCTTGTTTTAAATAACATAACATTTGCTAAGTTTGGTCTGAATTCAATCCAACTGTTTGAGAGAAAATGTGGTGTTTATATATAATATGCAATTCTAATTTTCCTAAAGAAATTGGCGTATGCAAAGCACATATTCTTTAGGAATAATTAAGTTGCTTAAATCGATGTTTTTATTCGTTTATGGCAATTTTAATTGCTTTTGTCTCA
Source organism: Argiope trifasciata (assembly GCA_026543055.1). Taxonomy (NCBI): domain Eukaryota; kingdom Metazoa; phylum Arthropoda; class Arachnida; order Araneae; family Araneidae; genus Argiope; species Argiope trifasciata. Next base: position 2,042,364 of record JAPMOQ010010428.1, on the reverse strand, counting down.
AGTGATTTTGTTGAATTGGTTTATTCTATTGAATAAGGACTGTATAACGTGATTACACTTTATTTGCTCAAAATCTTTTTTATCTCACAGAATATCTTGATTTTTATTGTTATCTATACTTATAATAAAGCTCAATGTGTGTGTGTGTATTGGCGCTCTACAGGCCAGACCGTTGGATCTACAGCTACCAAATTTGGTACATGTATACCTTGGAGGTCGGGATTGTGCACCTCGGAGCCCTTTTTCGAATTTTTAATTAGAATTTGAATTAATTAAAATTTAAGCGAAATTTCAACGTTTTTCCGCTATAACTTCCGAAAATATTATTGCACAAACATAATTTTTATATCAATTTAAGGATAAAAAAATTAGCTTTCTAACGGTATCAAAATTTTTAATTTATAATGCAAGCTTCTATTTTTAACGAATTTTTAAAGAAATATTTTAACCATGTTTTTAGCACGTGACTGGATAAAATAAAACAATGCCGGAAGTTCAAATAAAAAAAAACAACTATCAATCTAAAAAAATCTAAAAAAATGCAACTTTTAGCACGTGACTGGATAAAATAAAAGAAATATATAATGTGATATTTCCTAAAAAAATAAATGCAGGTTCGTTTGCAATATCTATATCATTTATTCAACAAATCTTCTTTATTTACGATAAACCTAATTGAATTTATGTGGCTTGAATACAATTAGGCATTGATGAATTATGAGTTTTAGATTTCTTCATACTTTGCTCTGTGAGCCATATTTTACAAAATATTTTTATTAATATTTTAAATAAAAGTTGCTACATCAATCAGTCTTCTAAATCAATTATTAAAACTGACTGATTTATAAAATTAAAGAATATTATTAGGAAAACGCGTTCTTTTAGAACCATCATCTTAAAGAAAATATTAATTTCAGGCCAATCAATGTCCGGAGTTACTTCAAGGCTAATGAATATGTGATTTAATTGAAAATTTTAGAACCCATTACTCATGGCGAACCAGCTGGTCGCCAAAGGCGGCTAGTATAAAATATATAAGGCAAAAATTATTGTAATCGCTAAAAATTTCAAGTGTTGACGTATTCAGGAACTTGCATATTTTATGCTTTTTTGAGTCCGAAATTTATTATTATTGTTATTTTGAAGTTATGTCTGCCACTAAATGGCGAATGGAATTTTATATGCAGTCTTTCCAATAAAACTTTTTCTTTTGTACAATTTTGAAAGAAATCCATTTGTATATCTGCTCGACTGTGTCTCTAATGAATATTATAACTGAAAAGCTCAATGAGCTAAATGGATGAAATGTAGCATTTGATTTTATTAATAAATTGTAAATTTTCATTGAAGTTTGAAAATAATCTATATTAAGTGATTATGCAAGCTTGTGCTAACATAGTATGGTATAGGAACTTCACAATAAAAGTATTTATATAATTCTTTGAGATATATTTTTGCATTTTTTTATATGTTTTGTAAATATTTACATGGTTTTTTTGTAGATAATATATTAATATATTTCTTAATGTGTGTTATATAGATATAATATATTTCTTAATGTATATTATAGTATTATATTGTTCTTATAAGTATTTATCTATTTAATAACTGATATCAATAACAATGCAAATTTAATTATAATTACAGATATTTATATAATTTTTAACTCATCACGAGTAAAATGTTAACTCGGTTTTTCATAGATACGTGAACATTTTTTACTCTAAGTTCTATAATATTTAATAATAATCTACATTTATATAAGTTTGCTATACTGTTTTGTATAAATATATATATTTGTTATAATTTTGTATTCAATATGTCAAAGAAAAGAAATTCAAACGATATATTCAATTTTCCTCACTGTACTGCGAATAGGAAACGCATAATGATATTAAAAACTTAAAAACTCGTTTTAAAACAACGCTAGTATTATTTCAGGATTTATCTCGTAATTTTGAACCGCGGTTAGATGACAAAAACGAGGTGGTTCCAATGAATTTATCTTTTACCAAACACGCTTGTACAGCAATTATTCGGTGGAATCGGGTTTCAACCGTAGAATTCTCTCGTCCCAAAGCCGAAGTCTTACCAAAGACTTATAGGCAAAGAAGAAAATCCCGCCTAAAGCAAAATTAGAAAACTAATGCTGATTTTGAATTTTTTTCTTATAAATATATTTAAAAACATTGTAAATATGATCAAGTCACATAAATTTTCGAAAGGAATTTATTGGAAAATTATATATACAAAAAAGTTCTTAGACTAGCTTATAAAATCATAAAGTTTTAATGTTTGCAATACTATCACTAAGTGTAAAGAATCTTACTGGAGTTATGTGTAAGTAGCGCTTGAGTTAAGAAATAAAATATATTTATGGTATGCCCTATGAGAAGACGTGATACAACAATTACTGGTGTTTTTTTGTTTTTTGTTTTAACTTTCCTGAATACAAAATATACAAAAGGGAAATTTTATAATCGATAAAAAAAATAAGTTTTTGAGATTTTAATAAATTTCTAAGTTTCACACTTACGTGAGTCAAAAAAACACAAGTTTGAAATTATTATAAAAGTCTTTGAATAGGACAGGTGGAATTTGGTACATGAGCTCCAATGTGGATAGGAATTCCACCAAAGATCGAACTCCCGATCTTACGATTTGCAACCGTGTAACATATCCACTGGTTTACTAAGATACCACCACAAACTTAATTATGAATTTTTGAATTTCTGCAAAATTTTTAAAGAAATCCATTCTAAGTTTGTCTATCTATCTGAAATCAAGTGAAGACGATGATTGAAAATGCAAGGAGCTAGGTAAATGAAAGTTGATATGCCGTTTAAATATTTAATACGTAAAACGGTATCAAATTTTGAAGAAAATTTGACAAATCTTGTACTTTTGTGGCCGATTGTGCATTCCCATGCCTTTAAGGTATTCGACTACGTTAAAAACTCTGTTTATAGATCCCATTGGCGAATTTTTATTATCATTATTTCTTGTAGTTCAGGCTATCATCTTATCAAAACAGTTTATCTTTTTTAGGAAAAGGAAAGACTGACCAGGAGAATTTCAAACAAATCAGATTTTTCAGCAAAAATTTGCCATCAATTTTCTCAAAAGTGTAATTTCCATCGAAATTCTCCATCATTAGCATATCTCAAAATTTAATAGAGGTATTTAAATAAAAATTTCAGCGTGTGTTTTAAATAATATGGGCAATGAACTAAAAGTTTTCTTGTCGATGAAATGCTTATTCATTCATAGGTGTTTTTAAAAGAATTAAGTCGTGAATTTGTGGAAAAAATACATATATACGTATATTTTTTCCCATAACTTATTCACATCTCAAAATTTTTCTCTGATTGTATTTCATTTTATTCGTCATCTTATTCTATAACTTGCGCACAAAAGAAAAATAGGATTGCTGCATTAGAATTTTGTGTAGTGTGTTAACCATTTTGGTTAAAATTCATTAAAATGTACAATAAATTTTCCTATTTTTCAAAGCATATTATATTTTCAATTTTTTTTTTTTTTTTTTTTTTGTATTTATAGGGTTTATAATTGAAAATACACCTAAAAACTAAAAATAGTTCTTTAAATATCCAATTTTTCAAAAAATGTCCTTCGAATGTAGTCGGATACCTTAAGCGCGATAACTCACCATGCTATGACTTAGAAATTTTGTATGAGAAACTGTTATTAAAATATTAGTACTGCATTAAATTTTGGTTTCAGTTGGTAGACAAATTATTAACCAAAAATTATCTTAAATTCATACTGAATTTTTTCGCTACACTACGAAACACAAAACACTCATACGCGGAACTTTAAAAGTGATAATACGATCACCCGTGAGGTTCACGGTGTTTTCCAATTTATCCAGTTTTTATGTGGAATTGAGAGATAACATCTTTTTCCTTCATTAGGGAGCGGGGGAAATTTTGGAAGGTTTCAACGTCTGATTCAATCATTCAGATTATTCCAAATTTGCATAATAATTACTGCTGCAAATTAATTTTATTCATTTATTAATGTTTTATTCACTTTATCTGTATCATAATTATAAGCTTTCTTATTGCTGGATCTTTTCTTTCCTTATTTTTTTAAATACAGTTAAAGCTCTTTATTCGCGGGGTATAGGTTCCATAAATATGCGGCGAATACGGAATGATAATTTATATGGGATTATAGGGGATACGTTTCTAGGTGACAAAATAATATATATATATATATATATATATATATATATATATAATCAATTTAATTGAAGGTTTTGATCATTATCTTAAGGCTTAGGTAATGGTTTGAAGAATTTTGTAATTTTCTCTTGCTTGGCAGTTTTTAAAAGCTCCTTCAATTCACATTGATATGCAGTAGTCGCATTAGCAATTTGGCTCTTAAAAGTAAGACTTCGTTCCACAGATGGATCAATGTTCATAAAGAAATCGCAAAGCTCATTTGCCATTCTCAAACCTTCATTAAGATTTTTCAAATTAAATGTCACACTTCCAGTGCTTGTTGAAGCCTCTTCTTCAATGGGCTGTGAATTGAACATTTCCTCCAAGTCGGTTTCAGTCATATCTCCATCTTGCGATTCAAGCAATTCCTGAATGTCACTTGATTCTATCTGTTTCGAACCCATCTCGTCCTATTCCATTCGCGATTTCGGCTGTTTACAGTTTGCATTTAACTACATACTCTAAACAAAGTTGTAGTAAGATCTATTTTGCTTTTTTTATTAATACATATGACGGCCCTTACAAAAGATATTAGGTTGGATGCCTATTGGAATCCTTTTATTATTATGTATGTACTTATTAGATCCACGAATAAAGAAATTTTTAGCCGCGAATATAGGAATTGGGTCGCATTTTTTAAATCCGCGAATAGTGAAAATGCGAATGAAGGAAGCGCGAATAAGGAGCTTTTACTGTATTTACCAGATTCAGCTGAAAATATTAAAAAAATGGAAAAACAAAGTACGAAGCTAGGGCAGGGGACAATATACAATCTAAATCAGTGGAAAATCAATTAAAAAAAATTTTGATTCACTGTTCCTTACTCATTACAGAATTTTCTACGATTCTTCATCTAAGACTACAATAAACGGTTTTTTATACTTAAAATAGACAGGAAATATTTTATGTTTCTTAAAACGTTGACGAAATTCTAATCACTATAGTAAATTAAAAGCTGAAGAGTTTGTTAATTCATTATATTTTCTCAAATCATGGACTGTAACTGTGGGCTTAAACTGTGAACAACGTATGAAGTGAGTGAAGCCGCGAATTCCACCTCATTCCTTTTGCTCGTTAATTTTTGCGCTATATTTATGTCATCAAAAATCAGTACATCATATTACACAATTCATATAAGGGGTGATCAGTAGTTTTAAAGATTATATTAAGCTATGTTTATTGTGCAAATATCATTTCCAATACTGCTTTCTTTATTGATAATAGAGAGTGATCAGCGAATAAGCCCTGATTTCAAAATTAAATATCTCTACAAAAAAGATCGATAGAATTATACGGTAAACTGTACGTTTATTAGTCAAACTGTAAAAATAGTGTACAAAAGTTAGAAAATTTAGTTACAAAAATTGTTAACAGATGGCGCTCTGTGCTAAAAACTCTTTCTCTGAAAGGAGTCTTAGAAAAAAAAAACAATAAAGTGAGGCGGTCTTTGCAATCCAAATACAATTTTTTCAAAATTTTCACCTTTCAAAACATTGAAGTAGCGTAATCGAACAATGAAATTTGACATCGCGTCTTGCAATGTTTCAACGGAAATGGAATCACATGCAACATCCATCAACGATTGAAGCTCATCTAGAGTGGCGGGATTGTTTCTATAGACAGTGTCTTTCAATGTTCCCCACAGAAAGCAGTCACAAGGAGTCAGATCGGGAGTCATTTTTCCTTTTTGACGTCACACTGAAAGCGTCTGTGGGCATTGTGAATAGAGCGCCATCTGTTAACGATTTTTGAAACAAAATTTTCTAAACTTTTCTACAGCATTTTTGCAGTTATGCTAATAAACGTACAGTTTACCGCATAATTCTATCGCTTTTTTTGCGGAGATTTTTAACTTTGAAATCAGGGCTTATTCCCTGATCACCCTGTATATTCGTATATAGTTATCACATAATATTAATATCACACTAATAAAAGACAGCAAATGGAATTTAAATTTACTGAGCATTAGTAAAAAAATGATAATTATTTAATCCCTTTTGGCAGCCATGGAAAGAAATTTTGGCTCACTGAGGCGTACGCTTTACGAGCCAATGCTCTTATTCTTATTTCGGGACCGGAATAATGATTTGAACAAATATTCATAAGTAATTGCAAATCTAGAAATAATTTGCCAAGATTTTTTTTAACGTTTAGAAGGCTTAGGTACAGACAGACTGTTTGAGCAATGTAATCAGCTTTAGGCATTCTTCCGAAGAAGAAAAAATGGTAATTACTTGAAAAGAAAATAGTTCTCAAAAAACGGAGTCACGTTGCATGTCAAATACAATTAAATCTTCTGTTCGATATTTATTTATGTGAGAAACTTCCATGCACAAGTATGCCACAAAGAATTGTGGGAAACGCAAAGTCTCAAGACAAAGAAATAATAAAAATATGCATTTCTTTCCATCATTAGACAAAGTTTTTTCTTTCAGGTGGGACAAAACCTTTTATTTTTAATTTATTGTATAAATCAAAAATAAATGAACGAACATTTGAAGGTAGTTATACAATAGTGAAGCATTACAAAATACTAACTTTTGCTTAGAAAATTACTGAAAAAACATAATTCTACATTTTTTACATTTTTTAAAAGTTTAATAATTTTTTGTAAGTAATTTTTGAATTTCTTGTTAAATATTTTGATCAAATTATTACTCTTATTTAGATACAAAAAGAAAGTCATCTCGTTGCCCTGTGACCATAACTATACCAATTCCTAAGCGATTTGATAAGCATTATATAGGCCTTTTATTTAAACCATGCATGTAAAAATATTTACATATGCGTATTTGCAATATATATATGTATATAAAGACTAGAAATAAGGGTAATAGTTGTATCAAACTTTGCATTATTAATTATATCAATTTTGTAATATTAATTAAAGGAATAACAATAATGAACACATTTGTTCGATGAATAATAATATTCATAAAATAGTTTCATTTATAATAATGTATTTATTCTCTATAAATTAAGCCGCCGAACATTAATATGATTTAATTAGAAGCAGATTCATTTTTTAAGTAAAACATGTTTTGAAAATAATTTGTTTTTAATCTGGAAAAAAATTATACCATATCACCTAAATATGTGTTTAGAAAGAGAATATATCTGAACAAAATTTAAGATTGGCGTCTGCATTATTATAATTATTATTATTGTTTTGAAATATTGTATATTGTAAATACAAATTGGATAATCAAAAATGTCCAAGTATTTTTTGAAAGTACTTTTTTACCTTCCCGAATTAGAAGAATTAAAGGGAATTTTATCTACAATTAATTAATTTATTGTTTATTATACATTTTAATTACTTTAGTTTTACTTATTAAGCTTAATTTTTGCTTCCATATGTTTCCAAATTGATAAATAAAGGATCTGTTGATTTTTTTAAAATGAAATTATTTACTATTGTAGACGAGAAAAAATGGTAGTTAGGATTTGTTTGGGTTTTTGTCCCCTATTTGATTATACTGCTCCAAAAGCTTAAGATATAAAGAGGAAATTAAACTGACTAAAATAATCGATCTAAAATTCAAACATAGTCACACAAAATCTTATTTATTTGAAATTTCTTTTTCCCTTGTCAAAACGTTTATTTCTCTTTTTCAATGTAAGTCATGCTATCTACTAAAACTTTGATAATTTTATGCTTATATTCAGTTTGTTTAAAATCATTTTAAAATTTCTAAAAAACTGAAGCATTTATGTTTTCATTTTCTAAATAACAAAATTTTGGGTTCATTAAAGAAAATCTACTCTTCAATAAAATTCTAGATTTTTTTGAAATTTCAGTTTATTAATGCAATTTTTTACCATTGAAAAAACTAATACAATTTATACGATTTTTTTTACCTTTTCACTAATGGAAAATTATTGTAAAATTAATCTTGCAAAATTGTATTACAATACTGTTAATAAACTTTTAATTGGCTCTCTTATAGATGAAATCTTGCATGTAAAAAAAACTTTTCTGTTATTCGAATTTGATAGGAATTAATTATTCAAAATCGTCTGCACAAACATATTTTGTTTCCTGCTGTAATTTTCTTATTTGCTGTCTAGTCATAACACTTGCGTGAATGTTTTTTCACTCACAATGCAGTGTTTTCCTGAATCTTCTAAGAATACGAACAAAAAAAAATTGTGTGATAATATGACGTTTTTACGAAGATAAACATGAGAATGAGGTAAACGCTACTCATATGTTAAGGAAAAGAACACTTTCAGAATTGAACATTGCGAGTATCATTACATTCTAACAATATTGATTGATTTGCTGGCAATTGTTTCCTTTCAAAGAATTTTCGTACTGTGTTATAAGAAACATTCATGATTACGTAAAAAAGGATGTTTATTGAAATATTTTGTACGCCTTTTTAACTGTTACGGTTTTTCATATTGGTATAAATGCATTACTATATGTTACAAACAAATATGTGACAAATAATCGATTGTCATAGTCATGGAAAAAAAATCTAAACATAGAAATATAATCAATATTTTGAAAAAAATAATAAGTATCTTTTATTCAAGAAGTAATTATGTGTTAAATTTAACACGTAGTGAAATAAAAGTGAAATTCAAAAATAGTATTTTGCTTTATCAATAACTATAGAGTAAATTTTTCTTCAAATTTAATATCTTGGTCCTAGTGTAGGAATTAAAATATTATATTTTGTATCAATTTATTTATCTATCTTTCATCTACTGCAAGCAATTTTATATCATTCTTTAAAAAATCATAACTTGTCTTAAAAAACAACAAAACGACTATTTTTGGCTGTTTTTGCTGTTTCTTTTACCTCATTTTAGCTAAAAATATAAAATTTAGAAAATAAGAGAGGCAGCCATTTAATGCAGCGTATGTTCGTTGAGATAGAATAAAGGCGTGCCAAATATCGCATTGGTTTTTCTTTCAATGAGAAAATCAATTTCACGAAGAATGGCCATTGCTGAAAGGACGAACAGAAACCTCCAAATGATAAGGTGACGAAAACGATCATGAAATCGTAGACGCCTTTGATCAATAATTTTCTAGTTTCAATGTGCTTGAATATCAACATTTTTTTATTGCAACTTATGTATCTATTTTTTCATTTTCCAGCTAATGTACCCGGATGTGGAATAAAATACATACGTACATGTCTAATCTTGTTGACGCCATAAGTTTATAAGCCATAAATTGCATTGACGTACAATAATTACGAATATACTTTAGTCGTGAATTTAGAATTTTTATTTGATTTTTGACTAGTTATTTTGACAATTAATCTCTGATAAGCAGTCAATAACGTCCGGAAATCAAAATAGTCTTTTAGCCTAAAATAGTCAAAGCCTATTGAAAAAAAAATTGAACACCGAACTTCTATCGTAATCATAAAATTCCATACCAAATTTAATACATTTAAGTTGTATATCACTTATCGCATGTACAAGTTTCCGAAAGTACAGTCAAACAGACTTTTGCCCCTTCTTTGGTTTGGCTCGAAATTTGTAGTATTACATTAAATATAATATAGATTGCTAGATTTGAATTCCGAGCTTTATTCATGTAGTCTCTTCATTTCATAGTTATCATGTTAAGTTATTTTTGAGTATCCGGACTGATAGTCTTCCACTGAACCGAATTTGCTCAAATTTTGATAGAAATATACGAATTTGATGTAAAGATAGTATACCAAATTTCATAGTTCAAAGCGATTTTGAGTAATTTTTGTCTCAAGTAGATAAACACAACACCCAAAATGTGTATTTCGAAGTCAGTGAAATCTAAACCGTGAAAATCGAAGTCGAATTTTTGATTATTATAATACTTTATACTAGAAGGGGGAAGGGAAGAGAGTAGAAATAAAACAAATGCAATGGAAATTTTTAATCCTTTGCTTTTAATTTTTCTTTTAGTGTTCCTGATTTCTTTTAATGTGTTCTGGTAACATTCTGATAAATTTCTTCTTTCTTCATTTTTTAGCAATAAAATATGTTGTTACATTATATGTCTAAAATTAGTTCCGAAAATTTATTACATTAAGTGTCACAAATTGACCAGAATTGAAATTTGTGACACTAAAAATCTAATTTTTGTTAAATTTTAATTCGGTGTAAAAATAAATGTTGGAAGATAATACATTTGCTAGATATCTGGAAAAGCGGCAAAAACTTGCTTAATTTTTAATTAACTGAAATTTAAGATGGAATTAGATTTTAGAGCAGTAATTTTAATTATAATTAATCAAATTTTAGAACTAATATCTAAAGCTATTAAAAAATACCAAAAATGTTTTTTAAGGTACCCAATTTCGTTAAAAACACTGGTGTTTATCGACCACAATGGCTATTTTTAAAAAATTCCTATTATTTTTTGTAGTTCAGACTTTTCTGTACCCAAAGCAATTTATCTTTTCTAAGAGAAGAAAGGCCTGACTTATAATCTAGGGTCACATATTTTTCAGCTAAAATTTGTCTGTAGCTTTCATTTTCTCAAAACTTTAATTTTGATGAAAATGCGCCACCGTTTGCATCATATCTCAAAAACCAATAGAAGTATTGATATAAAAATTTCAGCGTATGTTCTAAATAATATGGGCAATGAAATGAACCAAAAGTTTTATTGTTGGTGAAATACTTTTTCATTTATGGGTGTTTTAAAAAAATTAAGTGGTGAATTTATGGAAAAAACACGTAAATGCGCATATTTTTACCCATCACTTTTTTACGTCTCAAGATTTTTCTTAGAGTTTGATTCATTTCATTCATCTTTATATTCTATAACTTGTGCACAAAGAAAAATAGGATTGCTGCAGGACAATTTTGTGTTGAGTGTAAACCGTTTTGGTTAAATTTCATTAAAATTGACTTCAAATTTTAACATTTCTTCAATTTATATTTTCATATAATTTTCTTTGCTTATAGTGTTGAATATTGACTATACATCTAAAAACCAGAAATAATTTCTAAAAAATCCGTTTTTTTTTTTTCAAAAAATTTTCTTTTTATGTAGTCGGATACCTTAAATGAAAGAAATATTTAAAAATGTAGAAATCGAAGTAATGTAACATTTCATTATCTTATTATCTTCTTTTTTCTGAAAACATTAAATAGGTTAAAATTTAATTGTTAGAAATTGTGTTTAAAATGAATTTTAAAGGATACATTAAATCCCAATAATTTTGATCGAAAACGCAATTAGTATTTATAAAAGGAAAATTAATTACTTTTTGATATGGTGAAACGTAATTTTTATGTCACTAATATTTCTGAAATAAGAAACAATGTATTTATTAATAGTGATTATTGTTTATAAACTGCGAGAATTATTTCAATTTTGACTGATAACAGTTAATTAATTTAGATTTTTTAAAGAATGAATTAATTTTGAAGAATGACCTTTTGGAGGTTCCATTTTTAAGTTACAAAATCGGGGATAAATTTTTGAGACGAAAGACACACACACACACATGTATTTTCTATTTTATATTGTAGATAAAAATAGTAATTTTTATCTATAATATAAAATATAAAAAAAAATTCTTTCCGATTTTTTCTATTTCTTACAGAGTTTATTTGATTGAACAAAAATATTCAAATTAAGCAGAATAGATTTTTTCAAAAACTTAACATCGAAAGCTTAACTGACTTCAGTATTTTCTTTATATGTATTTCTTATGTGGAAAAAAAACTGCTGATCATTTATAAAAACGAAAATTCTGTATTTTATAAAATCCTTCACAAAACTATGAAAACACTTATATTGTAGAACAAATTTTTGCAAACAAAGATAAAGATAATTTTATCTTCATCTTTATACGTCATATTGAAAACCCATAAGTACTTAAACGATAGATATGTATGAGAGAAACGTTTTGAAGTAACTTGTGAAACGGCAGTCAAGTCTAGAGATATATAAATATTTATGTGCCTCGAAAATCAAACTCTACAAGAGACGATGTTCTCTTTAATTTTATTATTATGTCATTGCATTAAAAGGCATTCGAATTGTATTTTTGGCTGTTAAAAAATGTTTTAACTTTTTATATATATATATTTGATCTAGATATTTTGATGTATTTCCTCATTTTATGCCTGTCTAAGTTAGACAAACTTTTTTTATGGAACTATGCCAGTCATTCTACCTCTAAATTTGATAACTAGAAAATGGAATAAAAATTAGAAGGAAAAAGTATTTAATATGCGGTCTTTGCACTGAAATTGGAAATTCTAGAAAATTTCGGGTGAAATTTATTTGCAAAAAAATTGATCTGTCGTTCCTACATATATTCTTTCTAATAGCACTTGTCATGGACAAGCTTTCTAACTGTGACAACGATTTACGCCAAGGAAGCGTCTATTGTTTTTTAGTAGCGCCAAGAGTACGTCTTAGCTTCTTACGCATCGCATTCGCTTGCACAACCCCATTTCACAGGCGGGTACAATCACACATCTCGCAGATAGAACCATGCCCTAACCGGGACTCGAACCAGGACGCCCATATCGGAGTGAATAGACGTTACCCCTCTGCCTATCATATGTAAGTTGTATATATAAACTTGTAATTAATTAGACAGCTGGAAATTGGCATATGGATTTATCACCAACAATATATACATATACATCAGCTTGCAGCATATTTATTATATTTGGATGCATCTCTGCCGTCTGTCTATTCAAGTATATGTGAACTAGATAATTTAAAAGTTTGATAGATGGCATTTAGTATGCCAATTTTACATCAAAACTGTAGGTCTATGTGAAATTTTGGCCTGATCCATCGATCCTTAGATACTTTATCAGTTTTTAGTTGAATTATCGCAAATAATTAATTCATTGATCTCGATGTATAAAAGAACTAATGTATGGTTTTTCTTTTCGTCTGTTAATCAATATCAAAACGCACCAATTTTTGAATTCATTTAAAGAGAAATTCCAAAATGAATATTCGATACTTTAGGAGAAGAGAGAAAAAATTTATCCTACCTTCTGACAAAATCCGGTGGTGATTTTACCCAAAACTTTCTCGCAGATTCTCAAATAAAGGAGTTTGTTATCCCTCACTTCCCGCCAAAAATTGTGGACATTGAGTAAGATAGAGAATGCCTTGCTTCACGTACCCTAATTCCGAAATATTAATTTTCGCAATTATTAAATTAGGTCTTTTATTGAATCTATCGTGTGATCTTTGGCGATTAATCCCTGGCTTGTAATTAATGCATCCTAAAATTAAATTTATACTATACACGAGTTTTTTTCAACCGATCGAAATCAAAAATTAGCAAAGAATTACGATTGTAGTTACAAAATCCCATACCAAATTTAAAAATTTTAGACATGCCGCTTTAGATATCCCTTTAGAGGCTTCCGAAAGTACAGACCAAAAGACACTAAACCTTTGATAGATTTGATTCAAAATGTGATAAATGTCTACAATAAATTTGTTAAATCTATATTCCGAACTTTGCTTGTCTCACTGTCATCGTTTTGTATAGATAAATGGACAGACAAACTTAGGAATAATTTGTTCAAAATTTGATAGAAATGTGTTGCAAAGGCCATATGCCAAATTTCACCCGTTAAGCTCAAAGCATTTTAAAATCATCTTTGTCATTGACAGATAAACATTTTCCAATATGTTTTTCGAACTCGGAGAGATCTAAAAAGTGTTAAGTGCGCAAAAAAAAAAAAAAAAAAAAAAAAAAAAAGAGTTTTCGTTTCTAGCTTGTGTGGATATGGAAATTTTGACAATCCTTTTTGTTGAATTTTTTTAGCGGTGCACAAAGAGTGAATATTAAGGGAGCACTGTAATAGATGCATTAACGGAAGTTTTAGTGACAATCTTCCTTAAAGGATTCATGTTGAAAATAAAACATATATAAGGAATATATTTGCAGACATTTTGAAACTAAGATTTCTAAATGCATATTAATTTAAAGAAGAGACTTTATATTAAAACTCAATAATTCAATTATGAGAAACAATTTGTTTTTAATATTCATATTCTAAAGAATTTTATTTCGTTAATTAAACAGATACGAATTTTCATATATAAATCAATAATTATTATATTTGTCTCTTCAGCTGATTTAATTTAATAAAATGGCTAATCATTTTAATTCATTGACTAATTAAAGAAAAATACTTCCTTTTTTATAATAATGGCTTTTTAAAAAAGTATCTTTAGAGGAAGCATTATATAAAAGTTTAAAATTTCAAAAATTAGTTTCTAGTTAGATTCAAGTAAAGTGCAATTGCAGTTTAAAATAAGAATAATTATAAATACACCTATTGTGTAAGATGATGAACGAAAAAAATGTACTAGTTATAAAAATGTGTTTTTCAGACTTCTGGAGTTTTGTAATATGAAAGCTCTTCTGGCTAAATATTTTGACAATTACTAACTTATAATTATTATTTCTCTAACAAGAAAGTACAAAACAGAACAAACGTTAAAGGTCATTTTCCCGATTCTCATAAAATCATATTAAATGAAAATCATTATTTCATTCCAAAATTGTAGCTCTAATAGAGTAAAAGCTATATAATAAATATCGAATCTGATCGATCAAGCATTTTTCAGCCTACTATGGACATTATATTACGAACAAGTCTCATAAAATAGGAAAATCATCCAATATAGAAAAATATCAATAAAAATTTATATTTTCATTATCAGTTTTATTTTCGAGTCATATGAACGTATCACTTCCTTTCATAAGTATTATTTTGAATTTGCGAAAAAAGATTATGAATGACGAGATTGTAAGATAAATCATTTGGTCTTTTTTAGGTTTTCTAGGAAATGGAAAACTATCAAGAAAATTATTTATCTTGTTTCTATCATAAATCAATTTAGATCTTAAATTGAAAAATTCTGAATGACAGCAAATTTATGACCGCACTACAATAGAGACAGTTTTCACCCAAGAGTTGTAGCTTCAATGAGTCTCTGTCTAAACAAAAATTTTAAAAAATCAGAATGTTCTGATTTGTTTTGACCTAAATAGGATAAGGTATGAGTTGGAAAATTGAGTTAGGAAAGAGATTTAGATAAATAGTTGCTATCTTTCGAATTTCCCTAATTAAAATATTAAAACGCAATAGCTAATCATAAATGCAATTGTGATATTTTTTAGCCTTCAAGCTTTTGACAGTTTTTACATTAATTGGTAAATTATATTCTACTAAATTTATTGTTGGGTAAATGCAAATTCAGAATGCTATACATGGTATATGATTTTTTTTTCTTAAAATTTCTTCAAAAATTATGGAGATTCAATTTTGAATATTTCAGTCAATGTGTTTTTTATTTGTTTATGCAAACATAAATGTCCATTCTTTAATTACTATTTAATCTTTTAAAAAATTATTTACAAATGTAAATTTTATGTTTAAAATTTAAATTACTGTTATCAACTAAAAGTTGTAAATTTTTGCATTTTAAAAGTGATAAATTATTTGTTTTAGAACAACGAATTCATATGGAAAATTAAAATGTGCAGCTGATAATTTATAAGCAAGCGATTCTGATGTTAATAATCGAAAGGAAATAACAGAAAGCAGCTGTTAAGTTATTGAATGTGTTGGCAGATGGTTAAACTCTTTTTTTAATAAAATAGTATGGCATACTTGATACGCTTCCCAATCTTTGGACAAAAAATATTTTTTTTCTAACGTAAATAAAGTTTGTTTTCTAATCGATTTTTTAATGAAACATTGTTCTTCTAAACAATCATAATGTATCGACTTGAAAGATGTTAAAACACATTATATTTTAAATATTTTTACAATAATTAGTATTCTGGTTCACATATATGACTGTACATAATTAATGCAGGATAAGTTGAAATGTTGAATGGAATATTTTTTATGTTATTAATTACAATTAATATTTTTTACCATTTAAGTTATAGTTACTTTTCTGTTTAAAAATTAAATTACCTTTAATATATATTAGGTGAATGTATATCTAACTACTTATTGAATGAAAAATAAAAACAGCATATTAATTAAAACTGTTTTTAAATTTTTATTTTAATTTAAATGCATCCATTTTTGTAATCATTTTTCATTTGAAAATTAAATTATATTTGAAGCATTAAAAGTACTCATAAATTTATATATAAAACATAGAAAATAAACTAATTGCAAATTAAAGTTTTGATGACTAAATTATCATTTTCCACGTATAATGAGGTATAATTTTCACGTATAACTTTGATTATCATACCGTCGAACAGAGGCAGATAAATCATTGGTATATAACTTATATTATTAGTATATAAATTATTAGTATTAAAAGCTATTCTCGAAATTGCATCGCTATTGTGCTTTAATGGATGAACATCCGAAAAATATATGAGATCGGATTAAATCTGAATTGGCAATTGCTTAAGGATTCCATAATTTTGGAGGGTTTAGAGAGTTTTTTCGGTATGATTTATTGTTCGGTATTTTTTTTTATTATTATTTAGTATTTTTTAGATTAATGCTTAAATTTAATTTATTATTATAATATAATCGAACATATTCAAATTAACACAAATATTGTTAACTAGAATTTGATTGGGGCCGCGGTGGCCTGGTGTTAAGGTCTCGGCTTTGGAACCGGAGGGTTTCAAGTTCGAGACTCAATTCCACCGAAGAACCGTCGTGTGAGGGGGTCTCTTGAACATTAAATCTGTCAGGCCAAACGTCCTCCCGCTGGTGTGACGTGGTGTGGAGAGGGGGTGGCACTTCAGGTGTCGTCCTCATCATCTGATAGTGGTTCAAAATTACGAGATCCGTCCCAAAATAGCCCTCGTGTTGCTTTAAAAAACGGGACGTTATAATATAACTAAACTAAACTAGAATTTAATCTTAGGATAAGTCTCTTACTTGTCAGTTTTTTTTTCTTCAGTTAACTGACTGACTAGTAAATGATTTTCCTGATAAGCTTTATAAGTATTTAAGCTGTGTTAAAAATAACGCTATTTTTTACCATTTTAGTCAAAACAGCGTTAATAAAAAATGGTTGATTTAATTTCTTGGTATACGAAATATTGGAACCAATTGTTTGGAACTCAACCGCAAATAAATATTCTGCTATTTTAATTTATCCCAATATGCATTTCGTAAAAACTGCTGAGATTGAAATTAAATCGAAATTAT
>JAPMOQ010010428.1:2005776-2023072 GCA_026543055.1 Argiope trifasciata | reverse complement strand
AGATTTTATAGAAAATCTTTTTTGTAGATTTTATACAGAATCCTTTTTGTAGATTTTATGGAGACTTTTTTGCAGATTTTATAGAAAATCTTTTTTGTAGATTTTATAAAGAATGTTTTTTGTAGATTTTATAGAGAACTTTTATGTTTCTGAATCACACATCCAGTACTAAAGAAGAAATTGAATCAAAAAATTTATGGAATTAACACTAAATCCGATAAATTCTTTGAACGTCATAGGACGAAAAAAATGTTTCAGTTTCCATAAAAACGTAAATATTATGTAATATTTATTACGATTAAATAAGAAATTATTAAAAAAATGTCCATTTATACCATTATTTTTTATTGCCAGAAGTTACGAGCAAAAATATTTTTATTATTCTTTCTTAGCTGAACTTTTTATCCAAGAAATATTACATCAAACGTTATATAATATTTCTAGATTTTTTTTACGCTTGTTTGAATTCCTTTTTTTTGGAAATAATGTCTGCAAAATCTAATAATGTTGACAATCATCTAAGTTCAGTCGTTAATATCCAAATAATAACTATGACATGCAATAAAAAAAATAACTACAGGAATTTTTTTGTTTTTCTTATGATTCTGTGTAATTGTTATGAGGATTTTTAAGTGACAACTACATTTTTTCTGAGATATTGAAAGTATGATTTTATCTGTTTCGTTTGCCCAGTTTTCTCATGCACTTAGTCACAAAAGTAAGTATGCAGAGTGTGTTTGATGAAGTTCTATGAGAAAAAACAAACCTGCAATATTAGAGTTTTCAAATTAAAGATTTATTACGATTACAGCAAAACCGAGCTTAATAACAAAATAAAAAGTAATCAATAAATACAAATACTTAATTAGTACGATGAGCTTAACTTAAAGCAGGATGTAATTTACATCATAAAAGTAAGTATGCAAACAAAAACAAAGACATTAATATTGCAAATTTTACAATTTTTGAAAATAAAAGTAATTTATTGGATAACCTTTGGCCTTTATAACAGCTTTCAATCTAGATGGCACTGAATTTACTAAATTTTGAGTGATAGAAGATGGTATTTTCTGCCACTCCTCCAAAAGGGCTTTTTTTAGATCATTCTTAGTTTTGATCTCTTTCTTCCTAATTCGGCGATCGAGATAATCCCACAAGTGTTCAATGGGATTAAGATCAAGTGACTGGGGTGGGGTTTTCAACTGTTTTCGCACGTGATATATATAGCAGCCATTCCCGAATAACCCGAGCAGTATGTTTGGGATAATTATCTTGTTGGAAAGTGAAGGATCCATCCAGTCCTAATTTAGAAGCACTTTGGCTTAGATTATTCTTCAAAATATTCAAATAACTATATTGATTCATTATTCCATCGATTATAACTAAATTTCCAACTCCAGTTGCTGCTATGCATCCCCAAACCATAATTGAAATACCTCCGTGTTTTACAGTTCCTCTCATGTTTTTAGGTTCTATAGCTGCATTTGACTTCCTCCAAAATTTTTAGGGTCCATCTGACCCGTGGATGTTAAATTTACTTTCATACGAAAAAATCACGAAATTCCAAATGTTTGTGTCCTGCTTTAAATTTTCTTTTGTAAAATCTATTCTCTTTTTACGATTCACTTTGCTAACAAATGGTTTTCTTCGCATATTACGACCATGGTAGCCTGCCTTTCGCAACACACGCAACACTCGATTTCACAACAACAACAATTGTTTCAGGATTGCAGGACTTCGCAAAATTGTTTTTCACATCAGTTGTCAATTTTGGTGCGCTAATCTTCGGATTTTTTTTCATTTCCAACAATAATTCGCCTTTCTCGATTCGTCAAAATGGGCGGTCGTTCTGTTCTTGGCTTGTTTAGAATATTCCCCTCAGCCTGGAACTTTTCAATAATTTTTTGAACCGTTGCGGGACTTTTGCCTATGATTTTAGCGATTTGTCTTTGCGACTTGCTTTCTTTATAGAGCTTTATTATTACATCCTTTACATCTTTTGATAATTCTTTTCCACGTGGAGCCATTGGTGAAATGTTGATGCACTTAAAGCTCAAACTTGCAAACTTTGTTGCAGAACTTCCAACTTATCACTGAAATACGAAAAATCCCTCGAGAAGTTTCATTCAGCCTATTTCAAAGTCAAAAATTCAGAGTGCATGCATACTTTTGTGATGTAAATTTCTACTGGTAGTTAACAAAACTACTTTTAAAGTTTTTTAAAATTTAGGTATTTGGTTTATTCTTTATTACTGCATAACTTGAATCAGAAGCTATGAATAACACTCATCAAAATAATATTTTTCTTATATTTATTTGAAAACTAGAGCTTTCCCCCTTAAGCTATGAGTTGCATTCTTACTTTTGTGACTAAGTGTATTTAAAGTACAAAAAGAAAAATATATATTGTAATTATTAAAAAAAAATCCACGATTTTATTGAATCTCGAGATTTCAGACCTCTTTGGATCCGAAAAACACATTTTTGGAATCTCTGTCTGAGAACGATTACTTAAAAGACTGAAACTTTGAGCTTGGCAAACGGAATTTGATATGCTGTTATTATATTAAATTTATAAAACATCTTGATCGAACAAAATATGCATACCAATCTGACAAAAAGAGAGATGGAAAATTGAGTTCAGGATAAGATTCACTGCTTGTATCGCTCATTCATCAAAATATGAAAGCGTCAGTTAATTTCAAGAAAAGGACTCTCAAGCTTTTGCACAGCTTGTATGCTAGTCATGTATCGCCACTATGTATTCTAAATGTATATTAAATCTTGTACCGAACTTACATTTTCCCCTTTTGTGAGCTAGGGAATACGATAACTTTAAAACTTAAAGGTCTGTATCAGAGGTTCCCAACCTTATCTGAACTGGTGCCCCCTTTGCTAGTGAATATTTTGATACCACCCCCTTCCACTCCAGAAAAATAAGAGCGTACATAATGAATGGGGAAAACAAGAAATAATTTTCTTAAAACTATTAATAGGAAGAATATAGTTGGAGTTGAAACGCTATTGAATTTCATCTTTATTTAAAGAAGTGGAATAAAAGTTTAAGCTTATCTGTCATAAGGGCAGACAGGGGTTTTGATGATACGAAGTAATTCATAATAAACTATTGCTATTTAAATAAATAATTTGACAGTTTCAGAGAACAATAAAAACGCACACTTAATTATATTTAAAAATAGTTTTCTTAAAATTTAAAGGCAGTGAATTCTTATTTTGACGCATGCAGCCACTGAGCCGTATATACTAGAGAGACACCTCTTTCTCTCAACAGTCAAGTCTTGTATCGAAATATGTGAATTTTTGCAAACGTGTAGAAATGAATTATCAGCGTGGTTTTTATGTCTTTTTCAGACTATATATGGTTAATCTTCCCACGCTCCTCCGTGCCATATCAACGCCCCCTAATTTTCTCTGGGTCTTTTACCGCCCCCTGAAAGCGCCCACAAGGGGGCGTTATCGCCCACTTTGGGAATCTAAGATATATATATAAATAAAATATGGAACACAGCTTTTTTATTTATGGAGTAAACCTGTGTCAAAATTTGAGTGAAATCTGTTAAAGAGTTGAAGATAACTAGAAAATGAAAAGAGTTGGATAGATATAAATATTTGATCGGAATAATTTTTTAAAGTCGTTGTAAAGTTCAGAGTAACTATAGAATCAGTATTTGATATATTATTCAAGATAAAGATAAAATAAACCCGCGCTCGAGACTCGAACTGAGGACTCCGCCGCTCTAGCCACCAAGCCACATACTGCTGGAATAATGGAGGGGTCTTTCTTCCCTTCTCAATACGTCAATCCGAGTATGAAATATACTGGGAATCTGGTCAAAAAGCCCAAGAATATCAATGACTTCTGCGCATGTGCGCAAACTTGGCAAGGAAAGTTTAAAATAAAACCATAAAAATTTGATAGAAATATTTTATTTCTTATTTTAAAGGCTTTAAATATTTCAGAGTAACTGGTAGAATCAATATCCGAAATATTATTCAAAATAAAAATAAAATAATATAAGATACCTTTCAAAGATTGAGTCAAATCCAACAAGTGGTTGGATTTGACTCAATCCAACCACTTGTTGGATTGCGCGTTAGACCGACAGTCTATCGGTCTGTACTTTTTCATAAGTGTTTACATAATATCTCAGAATTATATTAAAAATTATTCTTAAAGCCGACCAGCCCAACGCAGTCGACGCAATAATCATTTTTTCAATTCCTACTATTAGTTCACACTTACCCTATATGTATATATAGGGTAAGTGTATATATATATATATATATATATATATATATAGAGAGAGAGAGAGAGAGAGAGAGAGAGATAGATAATTATTTAATATAAAGTAACTAAAATAAAAGTTTTCTTTGTTGACCTAAGTAGGAATTGAATTTAAAAAATTTATACAACTATTTTTTGAATAAATAAATTCTTTTTTCTGTTTCTCATCGAAATTCTTTGTTGAAAAACATCAGTAGACATATTTAGTACTCTATAACTGAATACCTTTTAGCAAAGCAATTTTCAATGATAATAATATTTTCTATTTCTTTCTAGGGATTGTGAGCTAATTTTTTTGTGAAAGCTTGTGGCATCACACCATTAAAAAAAATAACATGTGAAAACGGAGCACTTGAGGCCATCCGAGTACTCTGTAATTTGACATTTCAAACCAGACCATAATTAGCACGAATATCTTCAGGAAAAATTTAAGTAACAGGGAAAACTGTATACTGCTGTATCAGTAGGATGAAGAAATAATAATAAGGAAAAAAAAAAAAAAAAAAAGGATTCCAGCTTCAAGATCCTTCGGGCAAGGTCGGAACGAAGAGCATCGGTGGATTTCATACGTCAACCAAAATTGACCTCAGAATGAACAGTAAAATATCTCATTAAAACTGTTTTTGAAATATCAGAAATACCTCTAGCATACTGCATTTGAAATTTTTCTGGTGAAATTGCATAAGGATGCAATAATTCAACTAACAACTTGTTTCATCTTGAGCATTACAAGTAAGAATTCAAATGATGTATTAAATTTCTAGCCACTTTTGGAAACTAACTTTAGCTCTAGTATTAACAGTTGCTAAACATTTTAATTAACCTTTGCACTCGGAAGAGTAATTATTTGCATAATTATTCACTTAATTCATGTATTTATTTATTGCTCCAAAAATAAATCTATATAATTATTTTAATCCTTTCATGGGCCATTTATTTCTCTGTTGAATTTCTTCTCATTTTTTATGTTTTATCAAAAATTAAACAATAGCATTTAAGGAAATATATTTTATTTTACTGAATTTTATGTTATCATTAAACTTTCAGCGTTGGAAGTATCATTTCCCAAAGAACCATTTACAGAAAGAAAAAAATGATTATTTAGCATGAAAAGATGAGAAGCATGTTGCAATGCACAAGGGTGCATCACATTCTGTACACACATAGCAGGCCCTTTTCTTTTTTTCTTTTGCCATTTTGTTTTACCCATATGTGTATTTTGTAAGATCCTGTAAGTGGGAAGCAATCTTCCAGGCCACGGTAGCCTGGTTGGTAGAGCGTCAGTCTCGTAACCGAAAGGTAGCTTGTTCTGTCCTCGTTTTGGCCAAAGACCGCCGTGTTGGCTAATGGCAGTTGGGACACGTTAAATAGGTCGTGACTGCAAAGTCCTCCAAGTTCTCATAATAAATGATACCTCTAGGGATACTGAATCAGGGATGAGTCGGTCTCTGATGGATCTAAATTCTAACTTGCGGGTGGATGAATGAATGTGTTCGACCTCCCCCTAAAAGGGGTTGTGTCGGGTGTGTTCGAGCAAAGTCGTACTTTCACCTGAACGGTGCTCGTTAACAACGAAAGGCGCCCACTTCTGCCTTAATACGAAAGAACTCCGCTCATTCGGGCTTGGTATGACCAAGTGGCATTACACCCTCCACCACCAGTAATCTTCTCAAGGCCCATGTAAGAGTTAAATCGAATTTCCTAAAAAATTAGTCTATATGTTCTTACCCTCCTGTAGGAATTTTTAGCAATTAAATTTTTTTTTTAAATCAATAAATAAAACTTTAAAATGATGCGCTGCCTTGAATGGTACCCGAGAGAAGATATTCGAGTTCAAAGGGTTAAATCTTTTATATGTTACGTGTCTCAACTGCTTCCTTGAAAAATACTGTTTGAATTTCAGGTTTTGGTCAAAATTTAGCTCGTGCTATTTTAGGGAATTTACTCCATTCTGTTAATTTTGCTATTATCTTACTAATTTCCTAACCTGTCCTTTTAGATTTGATTTTGATTTGAAATTTGAAGAAGTGAAATGATTAAATATCAATTAATTCAATGGCTTTCTTGCTGAATCAAAATATGCTCATAAAACACATAAAGCTAGAAAGTAGAATCATTCAGTATTTTTATGCGCATGACAGAATATACTTTATAATATATCCAAATATAATACAATATTTCTGAGGTTTACCGGCAAAAAATTCAACAACAACAAAAAATTTAATATATACTATTAAAAGAACGAAATTTTCAAGTCAAAAGAGTAACAATATATTTTTTATCTAATCAATTATATCATAGGAAAAAAAAAACGACTTGGGCGAACTTATCAAAATTTTCATTATTTCCTTATATCTACATTGAAAATAAACGAGAATATAACAAAAAATGCAGCAAATTTTCAAGAACTTTATTAGAATTAGGCTTTCAACAGAAACTCAGTAAACACGAAAAAAAAATGCCACATATTCATGTTTTGATTATTCAGCAATGCAAAAAAAAAAAAAAAAAAAAAAAAAAAAAAAAAATCTAGGTATGTAAACGATTTAAGTTTCGCTAAAGTACTAAAATGTATTGTTATTTTTGTAAAATATACTAAAAAAAGTTTTAAAATTTAATTAAATTTGACAAAATTATTTTTTAAATTTAATTGATATATTTAAATATATAATTTTTAAAATTTTATAATGGAACAAAAATTATTTTTTCATTTTAACATTTTCGCAACTTGTTGTTTAAAGAAGATCAAAATTTCACTTAATTTTCAATTGATTAAAAAATTTTAACTCGCAGTGAAGTGCACTTTCTTATTCATCAAAATATATTTGTGCCAATTCTTTAGTTTTAAATCCCTAAATTTGCCCTTTAGAGCACCAACACACACAGACACCTTTATTATGATCAAAGATTGCTCCATAAGTAATTCTATTATAAATTTGTAAAACTAATTCGTTAGTTAGATTGAAATGAGAAATAATAAATAGGATTCTTAGATAAAAAACGAAATAATGGATCCGAAATTTGCAAAGTTGATAGTGTGATGACCTCGGAGAGACAGATGATGTTAACATATACGTAGTAAAGAATTTTTCAATAATACTATGAAACATTCCTTATTCTCCCCTAACTACAGATAAGGGAATTCTTATTCAATCATAATGCAGTCTTACTTGATTTGCTTTTTCGTTAAATAATAATAATACTCAAGAATACTATGAAACATTGATTATTCTCTCTAACTATAGATAAGGGAATTCTTATTCAATCATAGTGCAATCTTACTTAATTTGCCTTTTCGTTAAATAATCATGGTTATTTAAATAAATGATTCTGTGACTGAGATTCAATAGAAATAAGGGATTCACAAACCTCTATTTTTAAATATTCTCGCTCTTGTCCATTTAAAAAAAGTGAAGTGTTACTTAGGTTACCATTAAAATTACATCTAAAAGACTTTTTTGATACATCCAATCGTCATCCAGTTTGTGTTTTCCAAAATCCTGAACAAAATAGATGCCATTGAGCTTAAGAAAATTGGTTGATCTGACCGTCAAACCAAGTCGTGAAAACAAAATATTTTTCGCAATCATTATGTTTAATGGACAAATTAATGGCATGATTTTAGTGTCACTAAACTTCTGAAAATAGAATAAATAAGATACTAAAATATATAAGATGTGCTATCGCATAGAAGACATCAATTCTTCTTCAACTTCTGTGTACAGTAAAAACTCTTTATTCGCGCTTCCTTCATTCGCGTTTTCACTATTCGCGGATTTAAAAAATGCGACCCAATTCCTATATTCGCGGATCTGATAAGTACATACATCAGAATAAAAGGATTCCAGCCCAATATCCTTTGTCAATTCTGTCCAATGGACTAATAAAAAAGTAAAATAGATCTTATTACAACTTTGTCTAAAGTATGTTGTTCAATGCGAACTGCAAACATAGCCGAAATCGCGAATGGAATAGGACGAGATTTGTTCGAACAGATAGAATCAAGTGACATTCAGGAATGGCTTGCATCGCAAGATGAAGATCTGACTGAAACCGACTTGGAGGAAATGTTCAATTCACAGCCCATTGAAGAAGAGGCTTCAACAAGCACTGGAAACGTGACATTTAATTTGAAAAATCTTAGTGAAGATTTAAGAATGGCAAATGAGCTTTGCGATTTCTTTATGAACATTGATCCGTCTATGGAACGAAGTCTTATTGTTAAGAGACAATTTGCTGCTGCGACGGCTGCGTATCAGTCTGAATGGAAGGAGCTTTCAAAAACTGCCAAGCAAGAGAAAATTACAAAATTCTTCAAATCATTGCCTAAGCCTTAAGATAATTAATCAAAATGTTCAAAAACTCCAATTGAATTGATTTTTTTGTATATTTGTTATTTGTTATTTTGTCACTTAGGAACGTATCCCCTATAATCCCATATAAATGACCATTCCGTATTCACGGTTTCTGTATTCGCGGCACATTTATAGAACGTATACCCCGCGAATAAAGAGCTGTTACTGTACTTTAGAATGTTTCAAGAATCGGAAAGTATACAAAATAATATGAAATGTCAGGCTTCTAAAAACACTTCATTGTGTGATATACTTAAGATGCTAGAAAAGAGAATATGACCAAAATAACCCTAAATAATCAGCAGTTCAAGGCCCATTTACACACTATACGAGTTTGTTTGTTTAGGAATGGATCTCGAAATTTTCAAACACATGGGACGGCTAGAAGCTTTAAACATCTGCCACCAAATGATAGAGCCTCCTTAATAGCTAAACCACATCACTGAAATTTTATCTGGGTTGCTTTTGTAATAACTGAGTTAGAAAAAAAAACTCGCCCATCCCTCGTTATGCAAAACGTGAACAATGCCTTGAAGAAAAATTAAAATTACATTGAAAGAGTGTAGAAAAAAATAGTTGGATTATCACAACACCTGTACTCTGCGGTTTATTGAAGAATATACCAGACATCTGCCACATATCCGCTGAGACCAAAGTAACCCATAACAAATTTTGTTTTCAAAATCCATCACTGTTAAAATAAAAAGAAAGTGAACATCCTGTGATAGGTTGATGATACTTAATTGTGTTATACAGGGTGTGTTTAAATTCTCCGCCAGATAACTTTAAAAATAGAAGGATGTATGGATTTTTAATTTAGCAATTCAAAAAAAATTTGTATTCATACATAAGCAACATCCGTTGCCCGTAGAAAGATCAATTCTATTCTCGCTTTCATTCTAAAAGTTTTTAAGCATTTACAGAGTCACTGTAAACGGTTATGTGGGGATTGATTCTTAATTCTTAGACGTTACGAATATCTGAAGCATGCTATGAGTTGAGAGTAATATGACATTGGGAAAAGTAGGCCATGAAAACGGCCCATCTCTATTATCTTTCTTTATCAACGTTCTGTCTTGGAATCCCTGATTGTTGTCTGACACGGTGAATAGATAACTGCAATAGATAGCTTAATTTGTACGTTTTATTTTGGTGAAGAAAATTTGTTTTTCTTATTTAAATTTTCATTTAAAATCCGAAATCATTCCCAACATTTGTATCCATAAGAAATATTTACAAAATGAATTGCTTTTACTCAAAGTTAAAGTAAATCTTAGATTTATGTATTACATATAATTAAAAGCCCTGAATTTCTTCAAAATTTATCATATATTTTATTAATTCTAGGAATTAACGAAATGAATTTCAATGGAGATGCAGAGACACGTGGCATTAGAGTTTTTATAACTTAAGAAAGTGAATATGCATTACTAATTTTTCTACGCCCATGATGTTGCAAAAGAAAAAGTAGCTTTTGTGAAGGAAAAAATTAGTAAATATTTCATTGAATATGATAATTATTTCAGTAAAATTGATTAAAATAGTTCCTTATTAAATTGCAGGGATATGTGGTATTGAGTAAGAAAGTAACCTGTTTTTGTATTATAAAATTATTTTGCCGTATTGTTATTGCGTGCTTTTAGGTTTTAAACCAGCACCACACTTTTGAAAATTGTAGAAACTACTTATTATTATTCTATAATGTACTAGCAGAAATCTTCCGGCTTCACCCTTAACATGATTAATATCAGAAGAAATCGAAAACCAAATTAACATAAAATAAAAGTGTTAAAAATGAAAATAAAAGCCAGCAGGAGTGGCCCAAACATTTTCTCGCATATTCTTTTAAAAAAGTGAAATTGTTTTAAACACAGTTTTTCTGAACCCTTCGAAACCAAAATTTGACTCAGAAATGTAATTGCAGAGAAGAAAGAAAAAAAAAAGTGCATACCAAATTTGATATATTTAAGTGATTGTGTGTTTCAGCTATCCCATTTCAGGCTTTTGAAAATACAGATAGACAGACATTCAACTCCTGTTTTGGATTCGGCTTAGTATTTGAAAAATATGTACAGTATAGATACATACCGAATTGTATCCAGCAAGCTATCTTTGTTTTTTGCTATAGTGTTAATTTATATTCGTATAGTTAATTTGCATCCTTAAAAGCTGACTTTTTCCGAATACATTTTGCTCAAAATTTGATAAAAATCTAAAAATTTGGTGCTAAGACTACTTACCAAATTTCATTCGTTTAGCCCAAAGCCTTTTTCTCTTTGTTGCCGATTGGCATATTCCAAAAAAAAGTCGAAATCATGGAAATTAGTCAAAATCGCTAGTTCAAATTTATTGATGATCACAATATTTTGTTTACACTTCGTATTCAAAAATCTAAAAACGTATGGTGATTTTAAGCTTATTTTTATATTTAGAATTCATTTTTTCTTCATTTGCTTTTGGAGAGCTACAGATTATTTAAATCAAAACAAAAATCTGAAACTGAAGGTGCTCTAAAAAGGAGAACGAGAAACAATAAAATTAGAAAGCATTCAACAAACAGCACTATTAGAGCTTTAATTATATAAAAATCACTCATTATTCTTAATTTTCTAGTTTGGCCCTTGACAGATCGGCGAAGAAAAACCACTACCGGTAAACCAAAGAAGAAAAGCTTGGATCCCAGCCAATTCAGCGAAGAAGCAAAACTTTCCTCAGCAGATCTATCCATTCATTTGCTGATCGACAAAAAAAGTTTTTGAGTTTAATAAGGAAAAAATTAATTAAAAATCAGTGTATAAAAGAATTTTGATGATTCTTATTTAATATTAGAGATCAATGTTTAAACCAATCACCACAAAAGTTTGAAAACGATAATAGTATCAAGATGTCGAGAGCAGGAATTTTAGTTTCAGCTCTTAAATTTTTTTGAAAGGTGATGGAATTCATTCTTTTTTTAAATTTAATAAATTATTGCTATATGAGGAAAGCGAATTTTTTTATAATCACGATTCCATGTGAATGTTCATTCTCTTCCAGAATTTTTCTTTCTATATTAATCAAAAACGATGTTACTAAAAAATGCAAGTGCAAAAATATCCATAACATTATTAGTCATTAAAAAAATCAGGTACATTGAGCCATCATTACGAATAATAGATCGGCATAACTATTATAACTATTACAAGAGTTCCGAGCTTTATGTCTTTAAGTGAGATAGATTTGTCTAGACACTAACAACCATTCTAAACAACTTCCATTAATCTTTTGATTCATAATGACGTAATATGGCATGTGTATCGAATTACAGAATTTTTAATGATTAACTCTGCAATTAAATTACAGTATAAGTAATTTTAAAAACAAAAATCACTTGGAAATGGTCCAATATCTAAAATGCCTTTTATGTTAATTTAGGGATTGAAAAAACAGCAAATGCTCCAAAAAGAAGGTAAAATAAATTCGTAAAACATTCAAGGTTAAATAAAGGTTTAAGAAATAGAAACATTATAGTCTTATATCCTCGTGCTGTTGCACGATCTCTACTTCCACGTGTAGCATATAAATATTGCGTCAGAAATTGCCACATTATGAAGACAAATAACCATTGAACTCCGATAAGAAATAAAGGAAATGAATTTAATCTCTGAAATACGAATGTTTTATCAAACTGTTTTTTAGGATATATGTTTTAAATTTCATTCCTAAAAGAAATTTCTTTAGTAAACTGATATTATAAATTGAAAAAAATGTTAATCATTCCTTCAAAAAGAGTTTGTGAAAATGTTTTTTTTAATATCTAGATCAAGCTTTGAATTTATAATACCTTCACATTTTAATTTTCTGTTATAAAAAATATGACATGAAATTTTTTTAAAAAAGTAATACTTGATGAATAATATTTACTAAATATTTCAAGAAAACAGAAAATGTTTTTTTAATATCTAGATCAAGCTTGAATTTTATAATACCTGTACATTTTAATTATCTGTTATAAAAAATATGACATCAAATTTTTAAAAAAAAAATAATACCTGATGAATAATATTTGCTAAATATTAAGAATTATAATTTAAACATATTTAATTCTGAAAAAATTGTTTATTTTTCTAGTTCTGAATCATTTTTGGCCGACAGCAGAAAACAAATATCACTCTATGTGCATCAAATTTCTTTACAAGAAAATTCATCTCTATAAAATAAAAATAAAAAATAGCATAAAAGCATTTTGTTTCATAATTAAAAGTTCCTTTTTATCAGTGTACTAAAAAGTAGTCATCTCATATTTATTTTATAAATTCAAAAAATGAAATAAAGAAATTAAAAGCAGAGATGCTAAATAGAAATGCTTTAAATAAATTTTAATTTTAATCATATTTAGAAAATATTTTTATTTTTAATGAATAGCTAAAAAATTTCTTTTTAATGGTAGTTTTAATTACTTCATATATTTTTCGCACTTCATTTACCTTTTACGATTTGTTTTTATCTTCTTGTTTTTTGAGGAAATTCAAATATTTTTAAATTTTTTTTAATGTACGGATACATGACATAAAAAACTTTATTTTTTATTGTTTTCTAGTTTCTAGTATTTAAATAAATGTCATGATTCTATTTAAGTATAAAATTAGATAGAATCATGGCAATAGAATTTTTTATAAGTTTTTCATCAGATGATTTCATCAATTATTTCTTAAAATTATGTTTAATATAATATAACTATTGAATATTTCAATATTGTATTTTGTTATGTGTTTAGATAAGTAAGCTTCATGAATACGATCTGCTCATAAGAAGGTAAAATCTAGAAATGTTCTGTCAGAGCAATTTCTTTCAGTTACTTTTGGTAAAATAATATTTCATCTGCACATTTATTTTTGACTGACAGCAATTCACAAAATTAATGATTGTTAAAATTTTCTATAAAATATTTCTATTAACTACCTCGGAAAATGCATATAAATTTAAAATGCAACTCTTATTTTAATTAGTCTTACGCTATTCTGCTGTATGTGCAGTGCAAAGAATAGCAATGTTTACAAATAAATAACGAATAACAGTGCTTGAAAATGGATAAGTAATTACAATGTTTAAAAACCGATGCATTCAAAAAATGTATCACTCATTGTAAAACTGAACCTTAACTGATTACTACAAATTTCAAAATGAATATTAAGAGCATACTTTAAATAGAAACTTGCTCATTATTGATAAAAACAGGCTGAAACTTCATACTTTATCTATTAACAAGGTAAAAAAAAGCCTAGATAAAATTTAGTAGTAACAATGAAAAAGATTTGAGCTTCCTTTCAACAAGGAAATATATTTTTGTAAAATGGAATTAAAATAATTCTTTAAAAATTGCAGAAAATATTGTATTATTGAAAAAATAATTTTTGTGTTTTAAGATCATGCAAGCAAAGTTTCTTTTTCTGCAGTTATATTTTGGAAATTTCATGAAAAAATAATATATATATATATATATATATATATATATATATATATATATATATATATATAAAAATGAAATTCTTATAAATTTACCAAATATATTTTTTGAATTTTTATATTCAACTCCTTAACGTTTTAGAACCCTGAAATCCTATTTAAATAGAATACATTGCGCAACAATTCCTAAAAATTGTTAAAAATTCGAAATCATTCTTAAAAGATTATTTATTTTTTAATTAGTTTGCATTTGACTATTTTCTGTATTCTATCAAGTATTTTGCAATTAAAAATTTGTTACATTCTCTCAAGTAAGTTCTAATAGACTAGCAAACGATCATTCAGTTTTATAAATACAGTTTAAAAGAAAACTTCAATTAATTAAAATCTAATTGATAGTTTTCTGACTATTTAAAATATTGAATCCTTAAATATATAACTGTGTAAGATTTTCGAAATATTAGTGCATCAAGAAGTGAGGGAAATTATCATATACAAAGTTTCATCTTTATGATTAATAAAAGAAATAAATTTAAATTAAAGTCCTATAACAGAGTTCAAAACTAAAAAAATTACACAAGAATTATTACAATACCAAATCCTCAACCAAGACACTTAATGCTTAAATTTGAAAAATGAAATATGCCTGTTTTATTGGTGCATAAAATTTTGATAGTCTTAATAAATGGCAAAAAGCAATAAAGTTACGAGCATGCAAAATAATTCAATGGAATTGAAAGTCTTTGATCATACGCTAATTCTCGCCCAAACTGTTTCTGTTCTTGCTTATGCCATGCATTCTGAGTCGTAAAACTTTTGGAACGAAATGAAAACGTGATTCTTCCTCGAATACATAATGATCACGATTAGAAGGAATTTAAAAAGTTTTCTGCGCTGGTTGTATTTAAGGAAAGAATTATAGCAAGTAATAAAATGTTTTGATTCTAGAAATAGCAGACGGTTAGAATTAAAATACGCTTCTTCAGAACAAGTATCCCGTAGAAGTGAAAAAAAAAAAATCTAATGATCATAGAAACACCAGGTCTCTGTGACATGAATTTCGGATCTTAAGAAAATATATGCCTTGAAAATGAAAAAGAAGCATATTATAAATGCCTTAATTGCTAAAAATTTTTACACTCTTATACCATGCTGCAATCTGAAATTAATATTTAAAGAAATAGATGGGCTATTTTGCTACTGATCATCTAATTTTAAACCGCAGTTTGATTTTTAATCGCCTGATATTTGTTTGTCGTTTTAATTACATTTATCGAAAATGTATTAAAGTAGATAATACACTATTTTTATATAAATTTTTATAAGTTTAGAACTTAAAAAAAAGCACCGTGAGTATTGCCCAGACAAACAAAACTTAAAAAACCCTTCGTCTAGATATAATTAGAATTGTGTTCTTATTCTGATTCTTTTATACTAAGAAAATTAAAATGAATTTTAGTTTTTGATCTGATTTCTTTCTAGTTGATTTATTCTATATTCTTGTAAATATTTTCCAAATGTATGTAGAGTTTTATCACACCAAATGACGAGACTTGGTAAGGCTGAGCCAAGAAATAACAGATGGCGCCAGATGTCAATTTCCAATCCTTTCAGTGTACCTATGCACATATTATAGCAAAATTGTTGATGTACGGGGCAAACAGCGCAGATACCTTTCAATTTTTCATAGACGTAACGCAGTTTTTAATTTTCTGTCGCTTACATTGTCACAATGTTGCCACTTAATTAACCATAAAGACAGTAATTTTTCTTCAATTTTCTTTTCTATTCTTGTAAGAGGATGAATTTTAATTGCATGTATATCACGAAAAAGATTATTTGAATCTTTTTAAACTTCAAGAAGTTACATTCTGTTTAAAAAATGTAATCGAACCGCTTCCTAAATACTTGTATTTGTGTACATGTGTTTTCTTTTTGTGTGTAATAAACAATGTTTTAGCACAGAGGTTTCCTCTTTATTTAAATCTCTTGTCTCACATGCCTTAAACCTCTAGACACCTGTTCAATTTAAGTCGAATTGCTTTTGACTAGTGAAATGTGTTTTACTATGTAAACACATCTTACAAGCATGCTTTATTACATTTATTCCATAATCATCACATTTATTGATGATAAATAATAATTACTTGAAAAATAATGGCATTTATTCCATAATCATCACATTTATTGATGGTAAATAATAACTACTGGAAAAATAATTTTGAAGTATAATTAGATGAAGCTTCATTCATCTTATGTCCATGATTTAAAGGATTGCATTGACATAAACCAAGCAAACTTTCATTTTAGATTTTTAATAGAATTGGGATTTAGATTATTAATGTTTAAAATACAATCGGAGTATTCTGCTATGACATCACTATCAAAATAGATAAGTTCCACTATGTATTGATAACATCATTGTAACAGAGGACACCAATTCCTTCCACTGTTAATAATGGAATAAAATAAAAGCTTGATATCTTTATATACATTTTTGTTCCTACTGAATCAGTTTTTTTAGGGGGGTAGGGTTATACATATAAAAGAAAGTAAGAGAACTGAAGAAATTTAAATGAAGACCCAAATAAACGATAAAAAAGAATCCAAAATTTCGAAGTATTTAATAAAAATAAAAGAACTTTATATTCATTCAGATATGGTCTCTTTTGCAGAAATCAGTGCATTATTACATATATTCCTAATAATTCTATAATTATCTTTAAAAAATTCTAGTTTCAATAATTAGAAATCTTTAAGAAATAGAGCAGTTAAAAATGATTTGATAGGCTATTATGAAGTAGGCATTTGTTATTCCTGCTATTTAGAACAAAACGAAATGAAATAACCTGAGTAAAATAATTTATAACAAATATGGGCATAAACGATTTTTCAGTTTTTACACAAACCCTTTTTCCTCATAATTCTGTTTCGAATATACACATTAGAGTGGAAATATATATATTTTTTTATACTTTTAATACAGAAATATTGCTTTTAATACAAAAGAGAAAAAATAATAAAATTTGATAATTACCGGAACAAGTTTTGAAGTGCTGCAAGAATGATCAAATTTCATGAATTTGAAATATTTTGCTCTATTTCCAATTTTTCCTCTGAATTCTTATTTTCATAATAAAAGCTCATTAAAAAAAAATTTATACCTTCTTTGTTAATCTAATACTATAAT
>JAPMOQ010010428.1:1989664-2005766 GCA_026543055.1 Argiope trifasciata | reverse complement strand
TAAAGTTTTATGTTTATGCTGTTATAGGTTTATAATATGTTTCTTATGTATGTATATATGTTGGGTTTTTCTAAATAAATTTTTCAAAAATATTGAACTTCAACACACTTCAATTTTTACCTTTACTTTACCTTTGTATAGAATAGTTCCCTTTCCAAACTCTAACTTTGTTTAGAATAGTTTACAATGGTGCACTTTAACCGGTTATCTTTTCACCAATGGTTTCACAAATTTTCTTATGGCATGTATTGTTTTGATAAATCACAATTGAAAATTTAAATCTTCGAGTTAGCTTCGATACCTGTTTTCTCCGAACGGAGCTCGGTCACCAGCTGGTGTAATAAAGATTGATTTCGTGGAGATTTTAACTGCATAAAATATGAATAACGATCAAGAAATGAACAAAAATCGTTTGGTAAAAAAAAGTACTGTTTTTCACGCTAGAATTATTACTCTGTTATATTTTTAACTGAGGAAAGAAAGTCATTTTCATAAAAAAACTAAATAAAAGATTAAAGATGAAGAACGGGAAACTATTTAAATAAATTTAGTGGTTCTTTCAGCATCATAAGAATACACCAATAAAATAGTTTAGATGCACTTAACTATCGTCTGTGCGTCCACAAAATGATTGGAACATCTGATAGCTGCTGTAGCAAGAACAAGTGAATGTAAAGAATAAAAACGACAAAAGTAAAATAAATGACCGGATGAAAACTAGACGAGAAAATTAAATGCATGCTCTTCAGAAAACCGGAAAAGTGCATTAAAGACAGTCGAAGTCTGATAACTGAAAATAGAGAATCGTTTTTTCCATGACATAAAAGACAATTATTCTGGAAAAAGATATTTACAAAATGATTGCTACTAAAGAGTACGTTTTGCTAATGGGTGAATGAAACTTCAAAGTCACGTAACACTAACATCTGATATTGGAAATCAGTATCAGATGTTACTGAATTTTATAGTGATTGGATGGAAAGCAACCATTATTGAATGAAATCACTAATGAAGTAATTTTTTTCTTGGGAAATAAAATAGGAAGATCATTTCAATAGTTAATTTGCTTATTCCATGCAACAGAACGACTTTTAAAATATTTTTTTAAATTTGTTTTTTAATTCTTACTATTGGTTCTTACTCTCCCTATATAGATTATTCATCAACTGAAGTTCAAATACATTTTTAAAAATTCGTAGTGGATGACACTTAATGTTAATACAGTTTTTTAATATTAATTCATTAATTTAATTAATTTTTAATACTTTAAATAGAGTTTTTGTAGTTTCTAATGAAAAGTGAAACCAGCAGGTTGTAACTCAAGCGTTAAATGCGAGGATTTCATTATTTCTCAAGTGAAGGTGAAAACGGCTAGTTCAATTCTTGCGAAGAGAAATTAAAGATCACCATCAGCTTTATACATTAGAAACGAAAAAAATAAATAAATAAAAAATAAAGCGAATAAATAGTTAAAAAAAGTCCAACATATGTAGAAAGGAAAATTGCAAAGAAATTCGCTTTTTATTTTGCCACTTAATGTGATTATGTTATATGTAAATACATTTTTCTATTAATTGTAATTATGTAATAAAAAGTAATTGAAATAAAATGCTTCTTTGTTATAATTTTGTTATATAATTTTAGATTGAAAAGTAAGTCATGAGCTTTATGTGGAATCTTTTTGCTTTTACGCAAAATATAGCATTCTGTCAGTACAAAACATTATGGAAATAAATGCAGATCAGAAATAGTTATTGGAAATGTGTATTGCTGTATATGATGTATAAGTTGGAAACTTTTCATTAGAAATTCGTTGAAAAATTCTGGGAAACCTCCTAATAATATAGGTTTCGATAAGCAAATCAAATACCTCTGGTTTAATATTAAATTGACGCTTACATGCATAAAACATCTGTGGAAATTTGTCAGGTAATTCAACTACAAATTGAAGAATTAGAGCCGATTATTTTAAGAAAAGAATTCGTCACTTTGAAGAAAAACAATCTGTTTCTGATAACATATCATGAACATAAATATAAGAAAGTGCATAAGTTGTGCTAACTTCATAAGAAAGTAACTTCATCATTCTAACTTCATATAAAATCAAGAACAAAAAGTAAAAATTGTATTAGGAAATTTATAATTCCAAGAATCAATGAGATTCTGACTTTCTTTCACACAGAAATTAGGAAAGTTTCAATAACAAAGCATACTTCCATCGATTCCTTTAAATAATGCGTTAAACAAATATCCAAATCCCTCTAGTGGAGAAACCATTAATCGACTTTCTTATATTTCCATGTCACACAAGTCCTAGAAAGAGTGGTTAAATTGCTTATCGAAAAATGTGCGTGTTTATGGATCATCTTCAAGGAAATGTTTTGAAGAGCAAAAATTGAATCTCAAAAGAATAAATCAAAATCTTATGAAGAGTTTAATGTGCCGACGCCATGGGAAATATTGTGAAATACTGCAACCTTTTTAATTTTGTGTAGAATTTACTTTTTTGTTCTCATTAGAATTTTTTTTTGTAAACATGTAAGAAAAAATAAATTATCTGATTTATCTTATTTAAATTGCTGTAGAATGTGTATTTTCGAAAAAAAACCTATTAAAAATTATTTTTAAAAAACCCAGCGATTT
Source organism: Argiope trifasciata (assembly GCA_026543055.1). NCBI lineage: Eukaryota > Metazoa > Arthropoda > Arachnida > Araneae > Araneidae > Argiope > Argiope trifasciata. The sequence continues at coordinate 2,003,123 of JAPMOQ010010428.1, read as the reverse complement.
CCAAATAAATAAATTGATAAAACAATTTTTCCTAAACTAGTTTTTATTGTATATAATATTTTGAATTGAATGTTTTTCAGATGATGGGTTCAAAATTTAAATTTATATACTATGTGTACATAACCGCAATCAGAAAGAATTTATTTGTTAACATTTCATTTATCTCTTTTAAAGTAATCCTCTCCTACTGTAATACACTTCTGCCAAACATTTTCAAATCATCAAAACATACTTTAAATTCATTTTTGCGAAACCCTTTCAAAGTTCGCAGCAATTTTTTTTTCATCAAATTACTGGATTTAAAATTGCAAATTTAAATTTGATGAAAAAAAATCGAAATAGTAATTTAAACCGTGAATATAAAATAAAAAATTACACTGGTTAATTGATATCAGAAGAATACATAGCTTTTTGCACCTGCTTTTAATATTTTTTTTAAACGATGATCTCTAAGCGCCAATTCTCTGATTTGATTAATATGTTGATGATTGTAGGAAATGAATGATTACCAAAAGCGTGACTCATATCTATGACAGATTCTCTAATTTTGTTTCACTCTAACATTAGTTTTTAATAAGCAGATGTTTTCCGCAGCATTTAAAATATATTTTTACCGTAAGAATTTCTTTATGGTGACAGATGTGTATGTATATTCAGTTCAATTCGAAATGTTAGAAAATAAATAAAATTAAAATCTCATTACAAAATCTCATTATCTCATTACAAGAAAATTTATTTTCAGACGATAAAGTGAATTTTAATTCCTTGCAGTTGCCAGTTGTTTTTATTAGTCGTAAAAATGTTTAATAAAAGTTTGCAGACAATATTTAAAACAGATGCATTTTAAAAGAAGTATTTCGAAAGACTTTTGATCATATTTGTTTATATACAACCATATTTAGAAATTTTATTCATCTCAAATTACTAAGTTTTCTAAAATACAAATTTTCCTTCCCTTTTCTTTTTTTTGTCAATTTGTCTTATATTAATGCACAAAAATACTGCAATAATTTATAAAATAATTGTGCAGTAAAACAGAATTACACTAACTACGCTTCAGATAATCAAATCCTGTCTGTCTTGGTTCGCTGATAACTAAGACAGACGCATAAAAAAATAATGATTCACATGAGAAGCATTTATAATAAAATGAAAGTTATTAGATTTAAAAAAAAACAAGATTAAATTAAAAAAAAGGAAATCAGTTATCGCAAATTTCGAGTTATGAGAACATTATCATTTGTCTTAATTAATTTAAGTCATTAAAAAGTTTAAACAGATTTGAAAGAATCACGAGATTTCTCTATCGATCTCTCTATATATACTCTCTCACTCTCTCTATTTATGTAATGACAATTTTTTAAAACTTTCATTTTCACTTTTTCAAGCTGGCGAAAAGCTTTGGAGCTTGACTGATTTTGAGATGAAAAAATGTTTCGCTTTTCTAAATATCGATGCGTGCAGAATCTGATAGCTTCATGATTATTTAAAACCAGTTTAAACTGATTAATGACAAATTAGTTATGACAATTCGTAATAATTCAGATATAACTTTATATCCAGTTATAACTTTAGTTGGCGATAAATCGCCAAATGTGACAACCTTCTGCCTTATTTTCTTATAACCCTATTTTATTAGGTGAAATTATCTGTGAACCAACAATCTTTATCGATTAACTAAACAATATTTTAACATGTTTGGCTTATTTTTAAAAAACGTAGCGTGAGTAAGACAATAACACTCATTTTCAATGGAAAAACTACAATAGCAGACGATAGATAATTCAAACACTATACAGTGAAAACCGACTCAAAAAAAACACAAAAAGGATTAATCACCCAATTATTGCCTAAGCATTTTGCGGCTTCAACAATTTGTTGCCTTCGCTTTTTGAGGCTTCAAAAACCTCAAGTGAAAACAATATCATGTTCTCACATGATAATTAGAAGAAAATAAACGTCAGAAATCGCGTTATTTATTTTAGTTAATGTGAAGTCTCTATTAGTTGTAAAGAGTTCAATATTATTCTGGAAACGTAATAAGAACAACCGGCAATGATTTTCATTTTACATAAAAGCACCCTTGCAGAAAAATTAAAGACAATAAAAAGCTGTGAGTAATATGTTGTGGATACATTAAATGAAGTATTAATCAGTAATTTTACCAATTCTTGCAGTGGGAATAATACTTCCTATATTTGAATACATGTAAAACAGCGGCACAATAAAAAATGAACCTCACAATAATGTAAGCGGAAAAACCTGCTTACATTATTGTGTTAACTGTTGTATTCGTTATCCCTGATCACCAAATATTAAATCAAACCATTCTGCTGTTTTTCAATTAATTTTGAATAACTTAATTATTGAGTAATAAAGATAACATTAATAAAATTTTCTGTTTTAATTATAGTTAAACTACTTATTAACTTAATTAGTTTTGACTGGAAGAATATTTAATTCACAACAAAGGAATTTTTTTAAATGATTAATTTAATAACAAAATTAATGTAAATTTAGAGTTTTCAACTATTTTTTGAATTTTTGTACAAATTTACATAGAGGGTGAATTATTCATAAAAAATGATTTTGATCGAAAATGTTAAAAAATATGAGGATCAAGGATTGGAAAATGATGTGCCATTCCAGAGACGCAGCAAAGATAAATGGTGCCAAGAGTAAATAGAATTTTTTCAACTTCCACTCCCATCCTACACATTACAGTTGGTTAAAAAATGTGCTAATATTTGTGACACATTCAATTTCATCCCGTATATTTCTTTGATTTCAATCTTGTCAGTTGCTATGCTATTTTTTTTAAAAATTGGATTTTTTTAAATATTAACTAGTTAATACAAATGCAAATATTGAGAATTCTACATATTTAAAAAACTATACAAGAAACTCAATATTTCCACATGTAATGAAAAACACACACACACACACATTGACATAATAAAGACACACTTCAATGGAAATTTGAATCTTTTAATCAAATCTAAAATTTAATAAATATATCACAAATGAAAAGAAAAGAGTTTCCAAATAAAATACGTAAATTTGAAATTCATTTATATAGCATCCACTCATTTTCCATACTTAAAAAAAAAGACAAAATTAAGTAACATTAAAAGATTGCCTATAACTCAATACTTCTTTCTTTTTCTGCCAGCTGCCATTGGTCTTCTACTAAATTTAATGCTAATGGGAAAAAAAAATTAAACTACAAAAAAATAGAAAATAAATTTGAGCTACTAATACAATGTAAATAAATGCTATTTCAAAAATGAAACAATTTAATACAAAATAACTATTTAAATTACTAATGAAAAAGTCTATTGAATTAATTCAAATGAATAAAAAATGAAATATATTTCAATTTTTAAAACAAGCACTTTTAGAATGCACATTTCAGAAATATCTTTATTACATTTCACGTACAGGCAAGTGAAAAATATACCATGTTTACAATAATTCAACTCATTAACTATATGTCAGCTAAAAATAATCATACAATAATACATAATTTTCCTAGTTAATGTATTAGTCATATGGATATTTTACTAAAAAAACTAGTGTATTTGATTATTTAGTTTTTAATAGTAAGCTGGCACACAAACGAAGAAAATTTTGTATATAAACTATTTTTTATGATAAATCCTCTAAAGTTTTACAGCACATCTTATTACACTCAAATTTTGTATGTAATACAAAACATAATAAGACATGGTGGGAATTTTATGAATATTCCTTCCTACTAAAATTACAAATGAATGTAACTTTTCTAGAAACCTGAAATAACTTTTCCTTTTCAAAATTTAGGTTTCTTAAATTACAATTATTGGTAACAAGTAGAACTAATAATAACTTTAATTTTTAAGAACTTGAAGCACATTGGTAATTTTAATACTGGATTCGTGTATAATTTTAATACTAACAAACAATATTTAAAAAGCTAACAATTCAAATAAAGATTATTGAACTCAATCTTAACTTTATCTTATTATTTACTAATGTTTTCGTTTTTCTAATTATATGCACACTAGGGATCACGGAATTATACCCCACATAAAAAAGGATATATAACTTCATCAAATTTTCAGATCTTCCACGGTCTCTTAACAGAGATATTAAAGAGGAAGTGTCATATTATATCAACCAATCAAAAATCAGGTTTTCTAAGTTAATACTTGATTTCTTAAGCATATGTTGAAATTGTTGGTAATACAAGTCTAATTTTGAGGTTAAATAATATTTTAATTGGACTGGAATTATTAACTAAAACATGATCACTATTATTATTCATTATAATCATTGGATGCTAGTTTTTTAAATAAAAATTATGCTCAATCAAATAAATATTAAAACTAATAATATTGATAAAAATTAAAATATATCCTTAATTTAGTCTGATCATTTTCGGTAAGGGCAACAGCTCCTAAAGTCTGTAATGTGTAGTCTGAGTTTTCCTATAAAGGTGCAAGATCTAAGCCATATGGTAGGATTTTCAATTCCATCTGTTATCTGTGAGATGGATTTTTGGAAATTATTTCATAAAATAAAAGTACCAAATGAAAATTCAAATATAGATGGCAATGAGATAAGGAAATGGTTATATATTAATTAATTCATTAAAAAAAGGAAAATAAGCAATGATATCCATGCTATTAATTAACAATAATTATTAAAATTTGTCCCAAATTTTTTATAATATCTAAATTTAGTTAACCTAAAAACACGAATATTTTGTAAAAAGTAATAGTTTTATGTATTGTGATTCTTGATCCAGAAAGGATATTGCAAATATAAACAGTTTAGAAGCCACTAGGTTAAGGATTACTTTGAGTTCCAATACAGTAGTCTTAATCAGTTTTAAAAAATTAAGTCAATCTTTTAAATTATACTTTTAGCTTAAAAAAATAACAATGCATTCCAGATTAAACACATTCTTACAAGAAACAATCTTCAAACAGAAAAATAGTAAAAGAAAAAGACTAAAGATAAAAAGCTCGTGAGGTCAGAGAAGGTGCTACATCTAACAATTGCAATTTAAAAATAAATACTAAGAGGAATGTAGAGCAGGAAATAAGGAACTAGAAAACAAGTACTTTCAGGTACAAAAATGCCCTTTAACTGTACATACCAGCCACCTTGTATAAATAAATAGTATATTTTGATACAAATTTATCTGCACCAATCCTTCAAAGAGGATATAAACAATATTGAGCTAATTAAGAAATACAAAGTCATAATGCATAATAACAGAAAACCATTTAATACTAACAATCTCTAATAACAACAACTTTTCATTAGAAAACATTGTCTGATTTGCAAAAAATAAATTCATGGAAATATTCAATGCATTTCATTTCATCATTTGAAAACAGTAAGAGGAAGGTATTATATTAAATGGGGAAATTCAACAAATTTGTATTATTTATATCTTTTATTAAATATCAAAGTGAAAGAATTCTTAAAATTACTGATTACACACTGCTTAATTCAAACAAAAACTTAAGAAACAGAGGTGAAAACTCTCTGATGACTAGATTTTTAAAAAAATTAAATGAATTTCCCCCAATAGATATAACCCAATAAGATAAATAATTTAATAAAATTATTTACACTATAATTATCTTATGATTATTTATAATGAAGTTTGATGCAAATGTGCTCTACAATAAAATTTATGCAGCCAAACAGTAATCTAAAAAGAAGTGCACAATTTATAAATATCATATTTCAATTACAGATAAACTGAGAAATAGTTATATTTTTTTTAAAAAAAAGAAACTTGGGAAATAAAATTTTTAGAGCAAAGAACATCATCTGAATTATTTATTCTCTTCAAGCTACTTTCAAACAAGCTTAACAATAACTAATGAAACAAAGTAACAATAATCCAAACAAGTTTTTCTTGATAATGGTTTAGTTTATACATCCAATTACCACTGTAAGCTCACATCAAACCAAATAATACTTACTGCGTATCACGAATAATTATTTCTGCCACTATGTCACTAAAACAATTCTTTCAAATTGTTCTTAAAGAATTTTATTTACATTTTTAGACAAATTCCAAGCTATACAAGACATAGAGATAGAAATAACTGCTAGGATAGACAGGCAGTAATATATTTCAACTAAATGTAACACTACAGGTTGAAAGTTAAAAATTTTCACTGTAATTTTAAAAACATAGAAAAATCAATATTTCCTCAGAAATAAAAATTGCATGTTTTCAAAAAGAACATTTGGGAAAATAATATACATGTACCTGATATAAACATTTCCTTTTTGATATATGTTTATTATTTACTCCGCAAAAAAAAGTTATAATTAAGCATATTAAAAGTTTTAATTTAACATCTTAAAACTAAGAATATTTTGAATTAAAAAAATATTTTGCATGGAAGAATAATACACACTATATTAAACTTGGATCTTTACACACACCAAGACATTTATTTTTATTCTTTCAAAATACAGGTAGAAGAATATAGATTATGTAATGAACGTTTTATATATATGACATAGTCTGATATATGATTAAGGAACAAAACAAAGTGTAGATCAAAGTGAACTGAAAATGCTATAAAATATTAATTAGTGCACTGATAAAAATTCATATAATCTCTTAGACAATCTCTTCCTCTATTTAAAAGAATATCTCCATTTAAATGATGGATAATGTAAGTCTATATTATTAGTTACTTTATAAAATAAATTAAATCATAGTTTCCACATCCAAAGGCAAACTAAAAATATTCTATATAGATTAATCCTACATCATAAATATAAGGACAGAGTAAAACACTATGGTCAATGACAATCCACTACATAAAATAAAGAAACATTATCTATTCAATACATTGTTCAACAAGTGTTAATATATAAAAGAAATGACAATCTGCACGATGGTTTGATTTCAAAACTAGAACTTTAACAAGTAAACTAACAATGATCAATACAATAATTTATGTTCCCTTTTATGCGATTGTTGCATGTTATAAATGTAGCTTAACTCTTTCTCTGCAAACAGGTGGCTTTTCTTAAATAAATAGTCTATGAAATGTACAACAGTAGCATTGAGAGGTTGATACAACTTACATCAATGCATATAATTTCCATTTCTATGGTACAACACAATATGCTAAGACAATTTTGATTATCTGAAAGTTATCCTCATCCTTCAACTGTCGGTTCTGCATCTGCACTACTAGGTGGAATTTCTTCAGAATTCTGTGCCATACGAAGGGCAATGGATTTCAGAAGAGATGTACTGCTATATGTATCGATGCTACTTTTGAGTTCAGAAAGAGATTTCTCCACCTAAAGTATTTAGGAAAGAAATAAAATTAACAATCAATATATCTTTTTAAACAAATGCAATAATTGTATACCTATTCATTAGCATTCATTACTAGATCACTCTGATCATTTTAGTTCAAAGATAAATTCATTTAATATTCAAAACTGATATTACAAATCACTGTTTTTTCATTTCAGAAACTAATTAATTTATACCACATTTCTAAATATATATTGATGCAAGTTTTCGTTCTCCTTATATAACTTGCCTTTTACAGACAATAGTAGTTTTGAAACCAAGAATCTCAGTCACTTAAATGAAATCGCTCTTTTTAATTACCTTTTCAAACTACAAGAGTACTAACTACACTAATGCTCCTGTATTCTAAATAATACAAAGAAGAGTAATATATTAGTAATCTTTCTAAAATTGATATAAAAAGTTATAATAATATAGTTTAATAGTCTGAAAATCATAAAATAAGTTTTGATTGACAATGAATAAGAAGTTTTAAAGAAATTTATAAAATTTTAGAATTATAAAAATCTTTAGCATATGAAAAAAAAAAAAGAATAAGAATAAATTATGCTATACCCTCAACATATATTTGAACAGTCTTATTTCAACAGGCAATTATTACAGAAAGAAAATTATTAAATTTAATCTATGAGTTTAATTATTTATTTACAAATAGATTCTTACATTAAAAAGAAAATAATTGAAATGGATTTTTAAGCTCACAAAGTATGCAGTTCAAAAATGCAATTTTATTTCAAGAATAACAGTATGAATTTTCATGAAAAAGTATAATGCTAATTAAATTTTAGTTATAAATCTTCAATATATTTTATCAAATATTTAATTTACACTTATTAAAAATATGTACATAATTTTTGGATTTCTGTATTTATTTAATGATCAATGGAGGCTTTAAACTAATTTCTGATCATTAAATGAGAGGGAGAAAAATGCATGCAATTTATGCAGAAACAACTCACCAAATGAATGAGTTTTATGACTTCTGTGAGAGCATCTCTCCATCTTGCTGTTTCTGCCCTATGTAGTGCATCTTGTTTCTGAAGCAAATGCAGATAATCTTCTTTGGTAAAACTGGAAGGGCTACGGAAAGAATTGCAAAATATCATATTTAAAATGTATTAACTCCCACAAATTGATTAGACAGAGAAAGAGTTTTTATCCCTTTGATTTTAATTAACTAAATTTTAATCTTTTAAAACCAATAATTTTAATTTCATAAAAAAAAAAAAAAAAAAAAAAAAAAACAAGCTTTTGAAGTGAGTTGATCATAGTTTTTGACATGTATCTGAAGATCTGAAAGCTGAAGAATTTTGTTACGTCTAAATTTAAAAATGAAAAAATATAAATTATCTACAATTGCACTTAACACATACAAGATCCAGTTTAGTTGCTAATAACAAAAATAAAGCTCCAATGATAAACCACACTTTTGACGCCTATTTGGAAATGTAGCTAGCTAGCTAGCTATCATTATAAGTAGAGAGAAGGGAGGAAGTTATCTAGATTTTTTTGCATTTCAATTCAAAGATAATAAAAAAAAAAAATGTTACTGAAGCAGTAAATTTACAACGATTACTTAGTAATAATTGAGTACGGGTATTACATATAATTGTTAATCATTTTTATGGCGCATGTGCTTTTTGATCATGTGATTATAACTATATAATCAGAAAGAAAAGATATTATTGAATAAACACATGATTCATTCACAGTATGAAATATCATTTCTCAGATTTAAAAGTTTTCAGATCATTTATAGTTTTTCTTAAAGACTATATTCATCTAAATATTTCTTTATTAATCTAGAGCTGATCTTTTATTGATTTCTAAAAATATAGCTATGATTTTACATATATTTCAGCTAGCAACTTAAACAAGTTAACTATAAGAGTCCGAAATTTATATCAATAAAAATACAAATTTTATTTAAGATCCACAAGGGCTAAAAGGCCAAAAAGTACTTAATTTTAATAGAATAGTTAATTTTACTGTGTAAAAACATTATCAACATTAAAGCCACATAAAATGTCAGAATTTTGAGGAATACAGATAATAAAATTCAAAATAACAATAAATTTAAAGAAAAAAAAATTCCTTGAATAGGGTTAAGCAGAATGAAAAAAATCATCAATATTCAATGATAAAAAAAATATCAATTTCACCAAATTTAAAACAATTTTAAATAATTTAAGTAGTAAAATGTCTATGAATTATTCCCAGCCATAACCAAATAACACTACAAAAACTTACTTAAAAAGTGGCAGAATAGTCAACCAACTGGAGATAGAAAAATAAATTAAATTAGATGAAAACTGACCGATTATGAATGATCTGACATTCCAAACTCAAGCAATAAATTTTAATATTGCAATAATTTGTTAATATTTTTTATATACAGCTGTAAAAGGGATCTAAATTCTTACTTGTCAGGATATTCCAAGGCAACAGGAGGTACATGTTTAGAACTTTGATCTTCTAATGACCATAACTTGTAAAATAGTAGCATATTTAAAAATAAAAGAATAACTAACCTAGAAGAAAAGAGAAAAAATGAAATTCAGAAGAATTAACAGAAGCAATATACTTTAGGGGAAAAATTAATAGAGATAATCAAGAAATAAGAAACTGGATCAATAATAAAAACTCCACACAACGCCAGTGTGTAAGTTACTTACTACAATTAACCTAAAAACAAAAGAATAAATTATTAATGAATTGTTTCCTTAAAATGCCTTTTTTTCCCAGTTTATATTGAAAAGATTCCTTTTAAAACATTAAGAATTTTAATTAATCAAAAAATATTTTATAGTTTTCTGGTAAGAAAGTGAAAATACCATCAAAATAAATAATTTGCTCATCATCTTAACATTTCAAGAATGCTTTCTTCAATGACAGATTTAGTTCTATAATTTTAATCGTATTTCAACAAAATATTTTTAAATGTGATTCATAACAATAGTTTTCATTGTTGGAATTTCACCTGAACTTCAATGTTTCCTAAAGTCTTTAACTCACTTTTCTTCAGTATGTGTGTGCATGTGAGTTTCTCCTGCAAAATTTTTAAGCAAAAATCACAGCAGAATTAGATTTGCTCTATGGTATTTACTAAATACACTTGATTGTTTAAAAGATTTTATTTCTAAATTTATAGATATTCTTAATGACATATTTCAAAGGAAATTACAGCTTTTCATATTTTAAAGTGTCTTTCTATAACTATTGATTCATGCAAAATTACTCGGTTAAAAAGGAATTTTTAATCATCTAATAAATTATTTGATAACCATTTGAAAGATGTGACTTTAAAGGCTAAAAAAATTACTAGCTTAATTAGATATATTTTCTTTATCCAAAATTTAACTTATTTTGATAATTATGGAAATTATATTTTCCTATGCATGCTATTACGTGTTATACAGAAACGTTTTCTTTATATACAGATAAATCTTTAATAAAAGCTGTCATTTTATTTCTAGGTATATGCAATTTTACATTTCATAAGATGATGATTTTATTTAGTTTCAGGATAAAAATTTCTCTATGCTTTGCAATTGGTCCAGTAATATGTAATTACATTAATTCAATACAGATAAATAATTATCATTAACTCTCAGAGTTTCTTTAAAATCATTTTACTTACTTGTTTTAACATTTCAATATACGGACCTTAATGACTAATTTTATTAGTTCCAAAATAAGCAAAGCATTTTCATACTTCTAATGAATCAAATCTTCATTAAAAAAATGTAAACTCTCAGAGTTTCTTTAAAGTCATTTTACTTACTTGTTTTAAACATTTCAATATACAGACCTTAATGACTAATTTTATTAGTTCCAAAATAAGCAAAGCATTTTCATACTTCTAATGAATCAAATCTTCATTAAAAAAATGTAATCTTTTAATCCTATTATCTCAATTCATGACTGGTATTTTTTCACTATAAATATAAACACATTTTAAATGCGAGATTTCTTTTTTTGTATTTTTCAGATCATTTCTTTGATGTTTGCAGCAATTAATGTAATTAATAATAGTAAGAAAAATTTAAAAAGTTCAGCAATTAAATTAAAGCAAGTTGACAGTACAAAATTAAGTCCAGACAAGAAGATGTTTCAAAAAATGTTGTATATATTAATATTTATATTTCCTTCAATTCCAGTATTAGCATTCCCGAGTATAAGAAGGGGTGGGTAATATGCAGTTAACAGGGCAGAAGGGTGATGTGTCTCTTTGCATCAGGTTCATTTAGTGCAAGTGCATCTCTTGAAACAATTTTTCACTCTTAGAAATTATATAAGCAAGAATAGAATACAATTTAAATGAAATTATTATAAAACTTTAATAAAGAAAAACATATTATTTCTTAAAACTCATAGAAAAGATAAACTTACAAAAGACAAACTTACGTAATAAGAATCACACGAATAACAATATCTGGAGTTGACCCTAAAGAAGCTAAATCCATACCAGAAATTGAAGAACCTACAAATAAAAAGAGAACAAAAGATGCAGTATATATATAATAATCAAGTAGAAAGAGCAACTTTGAGCCATACTGAAATATCAAAACACATTCATATGTTGCAGATATTGATAGTTCATGTATAGAAAATCAGGAGAGCATACTAAGCTTTTTTCAGAAGCAAAATATAAATAATTACCAATACAAAAATCTTGTAAAATTTCAAAAAAATTAAAAAAATGCCTATGTGTATATTTGACAAAAAAAATTATGCATAAAAATATATATATATTTTCTAATTTCAAAATTTATTGTAATATAAGCCCCAATGATTAATAACAAACTATTATTATGGAACATTTTATAAATGAAGTCATAATAAATAGCTTTAATTTAGTTCTAGCAACATTTTATGTCAGTTGCTTCACCAAAAATAGAGTTTAGTTTTATTTCAATTAAATATCCCAACTTATTCATAATTTCCCCAATGAAGAAGTATTTTTAAGTTTCAAATTGGGACAGAAGTTGAAGTGACATTATTTTAATGAAACTAACACAATACCAGCTTATTGCAATCATAAACCTTTCTAATAGAAACAAAATTCCATAACAACTCAGTGGCATTAAAAATGTAAAAGTTTCTGTGTAACATATTTCAAACTACAAATAGTCTATTGGAATAATTTTTTTTCACTTCCTCATTTCTCATATGAAGATATAATGTATGCCTGCAAAAATATAATGTAGAATCTTTCTTCCTTATCTTTCAATGGAAGAAAAACATGAAACAACTATCAGATGAACAAACAAGAATTTTGATACAATAATAAAACTTATTGCATATACGTGTATGTGTGTGTAAGCATTTAAAATTTTTGAAGTAGAATGGCAAATTCTAAGACGACAAAGATACATTCATTTTTTAAGTCCATTCGAGAAGGCATAATTATTTATCTGAAGGCACAGACACATCTGGCCACAGCATGGCAAGAAAGCAGAAGTGAAGAGGAAGCAGAAATTATCTCTTGTCTTATAAAACATGAGGTACTGATAAGGAAAATATTCGTTTACAGTGTTAATATACTCTTAAGATTCTCATAGGGATTTTTGATGCATGTGAATTCAGAAGGGAAATACAGGAATTTTTTAAAAAAGAATTTGCTTGTGGGCTCTCTACTCCTTAACATGGAGCATATGAAAGTGCAAATACAAACATTTTAGCAAAGTTTATCTTGAATTAATGAAGTAGAAAACTGGAATTAATTTGGATTAAATTAAATTTTAAAATATCATTGCATACATACACACCACGAAAATTCTGCTCAACAAAATTTGTATAGTAAAAAATCAAAATGGTGTAAAAATTAATTTAGTGTTTTGTGAGAGTTAAAACTTTCACTCACAGTTGCAAAAGTGTACAGAATTTTTATCATTCTAAACTAAATTTTCTGTGAATATTTTCATATATCTCTTTAAATAATAAAATTTAATACATACACCATCTGTACTGCACTGGTGTTATTGAATTTGCAACAAATATGAAAAAGCAACAGAAAAAAGCTTCTGAAACCTGATTTTTCTTTTCTCTCTCTCATAAGAAAAAAAATTGCACTTTAGAATTCATTTTGAATGCAAATCCACTAAA
>JAPMOQ010010428.1:1940936-1979629 GCA_026543055.1 Argiope trifasciata | reverse complement strand
ACACACACACACACACACACACACACACACACACACACACTTAAAACATATATATACATATATATATAAAATTAACTTACTTTAAACTAAAAAATTTTCATTCCTCATAAAAAAGTTTCTTAAATAATAAAATTTTAAAAGTTAACTTACTGAATTTTCTTCTGCAATCATTACTTCACTGGCACTTTCTTGAAGATTAGTTGAATCCCCTTTTTCATATGATTTCTCAGTGTACTTTAACATATTTTGGTCGGAATGCTTAAGGCTTTTTATGTCTTCATCAGCAACAAGTGGAGCGACATAATCATCATCATCACTCGTAAGTCCCAATTCTTCACCGTAACTGAAATGCACCCATTGCCACAATTCTTGAGAAGACATGGGCTACATATAAAAGAAACATCATTTCAACAATTTAATGACCTTATCAACAGCCTTTAACTTGGATTTTATTATAAGCTGCAATTAGCATAGCAGTCACACAGATTTCAACCATAATAAATAATCCCATTAAAATAATAAACACTCAGTGGCAAATAACATTAGTCATTTCAAAGGAAGTGTCTGCAAGTGTAAATAAAAAATATCTTACAGTGTACTAAAATTAACACTTCTGGATGGATGCCATTTCATCCAATCATACAATGAAAAAAAGTCAGGCTCCAAAACAAACAAATTACTTATTTTTTACTTATGTTATAAAAGAAAGACAAATATTTTAAACAGACACACAATTGGTAAAGGGTGAATTGTTAGAAAATTTAAATAGTCTATGCCAATCCTTGAGTATTTTTTTAAGTAGATTTTTTGCAAAAAAAAAAAAAAAAAAAAGGCAGGGAAAGCAAAAACATTCCAATATTTATTTATATGCTTATTTTCGAGATAAACTTAATTTCAAATTAGATTTTAATTCATAGTAAAAATATTACTAATATTTCTAACAAAAATAATAATTTAAAAATTATTACCTGTTCTATTAATGCATTCTGCCAAATGCGAAAAAGCATGAGAAATGTTTTGTCTCTAGCACCAAAGGAAGTAAAAAAATGTTTTTCGGTTTCTGTGGTAATCTGAATAGCATTAGGAATCACACGAGCAGTTTTCTCTTTGGTCATGCTAGTGACATCACGACAGCGGATTAAAAGCTGAAATATTTTCAAAAAGCTACATTAGTAAAAATATTACAAAAAAATTGTGCATTTTACTTATCATAACATAAAATTTTGTCTGATAATTATAGAAACAGAACATATGGTCTACAAAAACATATGCTTATATAATGTATCTAATTACAAGTTTTAACTGCAAATTAATAAAATGAATAGCTCCACAACTTTTAATTATTCAAGAATAAAGCAAAATAAGAATCTTATAAGGACACTTTTATTGAAAAAAACTTCAGTTTTTCATTCAACTTCATTAATTTTAAGGAAAGAGAAAAAAATATCATTATTAGATATCAGCATTGGTTTTTTAAAATTATGGTCATAGTACTGGTAAAGGTAAAAAGTTCAAATGGATTTTATATTCATTTAAAAAATAAAATTAAGAAATTAATAGCATATGATTTTCTCAAGAACACTTTATGAAGTGTATTATTCCAGACAAATGCCATTCAAGACAACAAATCATGAGGGGAAAGCCAGTACTTTGTGAGAAACAAACCTCATTAGCATATTTTAGATCTTTAATGGTAAGTGGACCTTTGGAGCATTTCTTGGATAAAGTACTGTACTTTTTTTCAGTTTTTCATAGACAAAATTAAACAGGTACTTCATAGTTAGCTTTTGAGAATGAGTCACGTAGGCCTAACAAGTAACTTCATGTTGTATAAATAAATAATAATTGTTCATGTTACATGAAGCTTCAAATAAGAAAGACATTTTTGAGACTTGAAACCTCATTTTTTTAAAATAAGAATATTTTTTTTGTAATTTAACTGCTTTGTGAGATATTTTCTTTGCAGCTTTGTTTGACCTTAGCTTTTTCATTTGACTTTCTTATCAGGACACAAAAAATAAGAATTCAGGAAGAATATCAAAGTTATTGATAAAAGTTGCCAATAGAGTCACAGGTATTTTCCTGTTTTGTTTTGAAACCTCAAGTGCTATCCATATTGATAAAAAACAAAGAAACACGAAAGTAATGGGATTCAACTTCTTCACATAAATCATGATTGGCAAAACAGATATTCAGAAGAAGAAAATGATATATATATTTAACTAAGAATTATTTAGATTGATATTTAAATTAATTAAATGAAGAAAAATGCTAATTTTTACATTGTTTTAAATTTAAAATTAAATTACATCATTAAAAGCTTAGAAATAGCAGAATGCATCTATGAGTTATAAATTTAAGGGAAGCTAATTGAAGAAAAAAAATTAATTAAATGTGCAATAAACTGAACAGAATGGCAGAAGTTTTTATAAAATATAATGATTTATATATCTATCAAAATCTGAGGTTTTGAAATTATTAAGTCGCATAAAATATCTAATTGAAAACTTTAGTGTACATTAAACCTGATAAAGTAACTGTTTTATAATATGTTAAAAACATTTAAGCTTTCAAAACAATAGTAGTAGATTTCTTAAAAAAAGCTATGCAATTTCCTGATTTTCATAGAAAACTAAAAATGTTTGTAACCAAAATGACATGTTTCAATTGCAGACCAGAATTTTAAAACCTGTTAAATCTTAAAATAATAGAGGAATGTTGTAATTAGTTCTAAGCTATATTTCGTTACTATTAACACTTCATTTCACATTCTTAAACCAAATGGAAGGTAAATCGATTAATTACAAAACATATCTAGAGTGTCCATTTACTTCTAACACAAAAACAAATGAAATAAAAATACAAAATCTAAAGGGAAAAAATGATATCAAAAGTCTTACATCCATTTATTGTGAACTATTACTTCCAAGGGGGAAAAAATATCAGTCTTTGAAAGAAAGGAAAAGTATTTCATAAAAAGTTTTTGAATGAAAGATGAAAAACTAGATAATTACCTTTTTAAATATATATAAACCTAAGCATTCAAACATTCTTTTTATTAAGTTCCAGAAAAACTGCCCTTTGAACAAAAGGGTCTTAAACAATCAATGGTAAATAATTTTACAAATTTTGAAAAACAAAATGTATCCAATAAAAATAACATCATAGAAATTTTACTCAAAACATAACAAAAACAAACCACCTCAGATCTAACAATAATGAAAAAAACAGAATTACAACAAAAATATTTATCAGTCTGTGTTATGATAAAGAAAGATAAGATCTCTTAAAACATAAATATATATCTACAAAACATGACATCAACGCAAATTGAGCAACAGAAGAAACAAAAAGATTACACATGACTAAAATTATGATTGTTTGTGATTGCTGTGATTGTTTTTAAATAATTCAAAACGTTGATTACTTTTTTGGGGGGGGATTTAATATTGCAGCTTTTAGTAACATTTTATGTAATTATGAAACAAAATTTATATATATATTATTTATTTTCATTAGAGTTAAATGAGTCCATTTTAACAGATTTCACTTAAAAAAAAGAAAGAAAGAAATCTCACCCTCCCAACAAAGTTTTTTTTATTAGATACAAGAAAGTAAAAAATAAACTATCTTTTCTTATAGTGAATATTTGAAGCAAAACGTACAGCATAAAAAATATTGTAAATTCATCTTTCACTATAATAATCTTTTTAGAAAACACACAGCTCCTCTGATTTTTTTGAGGGTGTGGGAAATTTTTACTGATTTATTCCACAAAATAAGAATTTGAACATGTTTTGCTTCCAAACAGTTAAAATTACCTTCATTATAATTTTAATTAATTTTTTTTGAAAATATTACACAATTATGCTTCAATAAAAATTATGAAAATTCAGAAATATATATCTACGAAAGATCTTAGCAAATATTTACATTTTAGCAATACTTTTTCTTAAAGAATTGCAAACTAAATGCAAATGACATAAAATGATGCAAGCTGAAATATATACTTACAAAGGTTTCCCATCTAAATATATTGGCGTAAAAACAAATATAGTTTTGAGATACATAAAGTCTTCCATGAACAAGGATGTCCCTTTGTAATGCACAAGAATAATCTAAAATATTATTAAAAATATTTTTTTAAGTTTCCAAAATTTGAATAAGGTTTTAAATTTGACTTTAAAAACTAAGAACTACCAGTTTAAAATAAAAAATAATACCTTTTGATACAATACATTTTTCATAACCATAATTATTAAATCTATATCATTTGTAAATAGTAATAATGGAATATAAAATTAATAATGTTAAATAATTATATACATGTAACATTAGAATCATAATGAAATTTAAATCACTAATATGAAAGCAAGAAATTGTAGTCAAATATTTTCCATCAATAAAAATATTTATCATGCTAAAAAAATCAATTTGTATACAAGGTTTAAAGGAAGAGAGGACATGCTCAATTTTTTAAACCTTAATTTTAAGAACTTCAAAATTTCATACGATACCATTTTTTTTTTCTTTTTTTTCAAAAGAGTATGAAATAAGTGAAGGTTAAAATTTGAATTAAAAAAAGAAAATAAAAAGAATTAAAATATTTAAATATATAGATGATTTATTAAAAAAATATAATAAAATTTATTAAGTTTTATTATTTTTGTAATAGTGTTTTATCATAATCTTTAGCACAGAAAAAAAATCCAAATCATTGCAAAAATTTTACAATACACAGGAATATATTTGAAAACTTAATTATTTTAAATGCAATTTTTTCATTCGTATTGATTTTTAAAAAATTATAGAGCAATTTTGTAACAAGAAAAATAAATGAAGATAATTATTTCTTACCAACAATTAGACGTTCAGAATCAGGAAGATCTTTAAAAAGTCTTTTAAAATCTTCACTTCGAGATTTATAAGTTGGATTTAGCATCTGAAAGACAATAAATTTTTATGTTATTTTTCTTTAGCTGTAAGATTCTTCTCTCAAAAAAATTATATATCATTTAAAAAATAATTTAAACAAGAAAGTAATGCATGAAATTATTTTTAATTACCATTGGTTCTTTTAAAATTAAAGTTACATAAACAGTAAAAAGAAGCACACCTGCTTTAATTAATAAGGCATAGCATTTCTTCACTTGAATATAGTCAATGAGTATAAGCATTTAAACTGCCAATAAATGGACATCAGTAGAATTCAGTAAATAATAAGTCATGTTTCTCTATAATGATTGTGATTGCTAAAGTTGGTTACTTTTATTATTGTGTTCTTGCACTTCATGAGTTGTCAAAAAGTAAAAATAAATAAATGGCTGACTAGTTACCCAAAAAATTATGAAAAGTTTTGTTCTTCCATGTAAGGGCTTTAGTTATAATGAAATTAAGAAGGAAGGGAAAAAAAAACATAATGAAAAACCTTCTATAAGACCCTACTTCTAAAGTTTTAAGGAAAGGGAGCAGGAAAAAAATTGCAACTCTAAATAATAACAAGATAACTAAAAGATTGTACCTACATGAAAGAAGAAACTCATGTCATTTGAAAATAACAAAATTGCACAATGCTATGCAAAGTTGAATGAGTGAACCATTTAATTTTGATTGCAAAATTCTAGTCTAAATATAAATTTTTTAAAAAAAAGGGCACTATTTTGTAATTTGAAAAGATTAAAACAGACGGAACCCACATTAACAAAACAGTGCAGCAGTACAAAGTGAAGTAATGAGATCAATATCTCACTGTTTGGCAGTGATAGCATAAAGTAAATAAAGAAACTAACAGATGAAGATTTTCTTCCTGATTTTCATTACTTTTAAATACCTAGTTCGTGTTACAATACAAGCTGTATGACAGTAAAAGAAGTGGACATAATTTGTCAGATTAATGGGAATACTTATTTCTATACTACTGCTATGTGCATATGCATTGTTCCTAAAAAAATGAAAACTTCATATTTCATTAGGATTCAACTCCATGTTATATTGCTACAACATGTAGAAACTGGTTTCAAGATTATTGTATTTCATTACTAAAACGGCCAAGGAAAAATCCAATCATAAATAAATGGAGCTGAATGAAGAATATAGCATAGAAAAAAAAACAATAATTCAGTCATGATATTATGACAGTTCAAGAATTAAATGTATTGCTGAATTTCATAGGACATTGTTGCAAGGCTAGAATTAATGTTAAAGATTATTCAACTAAATATAAACAGCCATACATTTGTCATTACTATGTTTCTTTTTTTTTTTTTATCTTTTAAATCTGTTGTTCCAAAACAAACATTTATTAAGAAAATTATTCTATTAAATTCTTGATTAAAATACCTTGAAATATCTTCATGACATTTCTCAATACAATTGCTGTTATCATTGACATAATCTCAAAATCGTCTTCTCTAAGAATTCTAAATTTTGGCCCAACTATCATCTTTTAAATACAGTTTTAATATATAAATATAATGAAAATTTAATTATTTTTAAAATTTCCATGTGAGTATAACAGCTTTTCTTACTTTTAATATTTGGTTGCAAAAAGTTATTTCAAGTTTGTGCAGAAAATTAAAAAAAAAAAAAAAGATTAAAAAGAATTTGCATGCCTTAAAAATTTGCAAATTTTGAAATATTTGAACTACAAGTTATTGTGTGGTTAATATCAGACCATCTGGGGAATTAAATTCTGTTGTTCAGTTAATTTTCGAAGTCTTTCCATTCTAATAAAAAAAATCCCACTAAAAAAAAAAAAAAACTCAAGAATATTTGTTAAAAATTTAAGATCCTAAAATTATCTACTTTAGACAAAAATATGCAAATGATAAATTTAAATATAATAGTTTCCCTTTTAACACTCAAATTTGTCATTACTTTCTTGTTAATCATTTTTTAATGCTTAAAAGACGAGTGTTAAAGATATCTTATTGCTACTTTAGCAGCTAATGACAAAACTTATATTCCAAAGTAGGTTTTGACATCACAATACAAATGTCCTTACTATTAGTCACCATATGACTACTACTAATTTCATACAAACTAATGTTAGGAGCTCATTTCATATATGCATTCATACAAACTAAAACTAAATTTATTTAAAATAATGATCATATAATTCTACAAAAATCTTTAATCTTATTTTTGACCAATGCTTGGCAGAAAGAAGAGAAAACTGAATGATACGCATTTTTATTTAAATTTAAATAAAATGAGTGTAAAAAGTGCGAGAAAAAAAAACTTACATTAAATTTTTTTTTGTTAAGCGCCTAAATATTCATTTGATTTCCTATTTGATTCTGCTTTTCACTGGAAATTTCTTCCCTGTCTTTTCAATTTATTTGCTCATAGATTTTCTTGTATAGATACCAACATTTTACAACATTTGTTTTAAAATTTTAAAACCTTTAATTAATCTGTAATGCATTAATTAATTTATTTTTCATCATTTAATGATTGGAATCTTTGTTTGTTTAGGTTTTCAACATATATATAGTAGCCACTCATCTTTTTTATTTTCTTTCTGCAAATAATCTAAGCTCATTTGTGATTGAGAAAATCTCTAGTCTACAGCATATTTTCAATTTGTCTAAAATCTAATGTTTTGCATCATATTTATTTTAAGTTTGCTTTTTATTTAAGAAAAATTTTCTGTCATCTATTGCCTGAGCATAGGAAAGCATCATCAGAATCTCATTTAAGTCACAGAAATTCTGAATAAATTTCTACTTTTGAAATATTTTTGGGAGAAAAAGGGGGGGGAAAAAACCTTACCAAATTTTTGATTATTTAAGCTATCTAATTTCTACTAAATCACAAAATACACTATTTAGAAAGTTCTTAAATGTCGTTAAAATAAAATAACATTTGTTTGACTGCAGTCACTTTGAATTCAGGAAAAACAAAAAGACTCGCTTTCTTTTGTTATAATAGGAAATAGGTTTTATTAATTTTCTTCAGATTTAAACAACTCATAATTGAGAAGACAAATACCCAAAATTCTACAAATGAAGATATATACATTAAAGTCTCATCATCATATCTTAACTCTATTTTTCTAAATTCTTCTTCTACCTTCCTTTTCTGATTATTACATCTTTTTAGTACTCTGTTCACAGTGAACTCCATACTGACCTTGTTAACGGTGTACACAGTATTTGAAACTGCTTTTCACAATAGTTAAACTTTCATATATATATATATATAAATGTAACAATGTGCATTTTCAAATAAACATGCACCATCGTTTTTTATATACTGTGCCCAAAATGGCAGTATTTTTTTGGCAGAATGTTAAAAGTGTTTAGGTAATTTTGAATAATAAGAAAAATTTCAATTTCCCAGGAGGTAGACTTTGCTTTACTTTCGAATAAATTTATATAATTTAGATTTTGATGTAAGAAATTTCAACAATCTCAGCAATCTTCAACTCCTCATTTAACATTAAGTGTTTGACAAAAAAAATTTTGGAAGTTTCTCACTCTCAGGAAATTTTAAGAAATCTACCTTTCTCTCCGGCAGATGGTTGCAGAATGAATCTCAAAAGATGAAGCCATAGTTCTCATTTCAACCTTATTATTTTTTTCCCATTCAAAAATTGAATGAATAAATCCACTAACGGTGTTTGCAATGATGTGTTCAACTTGCCTTGTCAAACATTGGATTATATAGATTAAAATCATTCAGATTTTAAAATGAACTATGAATGCAACAGACAATGCTAAATGAAAGTAACATCTGTTAGAAACTTTTTGAAGAAATATATATATGGCAAGATTTCTCAGAATAAGTTTGAAATTTTTTTTCAAGAATTGTATGAATAATAGCTTTTTGCAAACAACAAAAATTTTTCCATTTTTACATCAAAGCACTATAAAGTAGTAGAAAATGGCATAATAGGATTAATTCCGGCATAAGATCAATAGAAATATCCTTCACAGTTATAATGATAAACATGCTTTTTTCCCCTCAACTTCCTCCAAATTACATGGAGAAACAAGATTAGTAATTGATGGCATACTCAAAACAAACATCCTTTACAGTTGATCAAATTCTTAAGACAAAAATCAAGTAATTAATTTTCATTTTTTTTCAAACAATAATGGATATTACTTTTATTTATTTTTCAAGGACCATTAAAAAATACAATATTCTTTGTCCCTTCCCTGAATAAATCAATATAGCTTTTCAAGATAGAATTGTAGGAACTCTTCTTTAAACAGATAGAAGATTTCAAATTTAGTAGACAATTATATTTAATAATTCAGTGTATACATAAAAATGATAAAAAAATGAATTTCATTTTTAAAGATACTAACATTATACCATGATGACTTCTTCTTCTCTTTTTTTTCACCACTCCTTAACTTCTCAGATTTAACAATTTCTGATTTTGAAGAACTGATATCGGGTGTTTTCAGTGGTCCCAAATCAATTGATTTTCCAGATTCAGAAGATCGACTTAAATTACTTATATTATCAGGGAACAAGGAACTTTCTTGGCTGATGGAGCCTGGAGATATGTTACTCCCTGCATCGAGAGCGGCGTATTGATTGTCACTGTCTTTTTCTGAAGATTCTCTAGGACTTGATACATTTTGCAAAGAGCTAACAGAACTGCCGCCAGAATTCAGGACAACTGAAGGCGTTAATGAATGAGTGCTTTTAGCCTCACAATTTTTGAGAGATCCACCTTCCTTGTCAGAGCTAGCACTAGGACTATTTCTGTAATTAATTGATTTAAATTCATTAGTGAAAAGAAATATTTAAAACTAAGTAATTTAGTATAAAAGCATTGCTATTTTTTGATAAAATAAGCGTATAAATTAATTACATGAGTTTCAGGCTCAAATAAAGATTGGAACATTCAGAAAACAAGATAGCAACTTTAATAAAGATAAAAAAAACAATATTATATTTAGGAAATGTAGAAGTTTTCAGTTTGAATTTAAAAAAATGATGAAGTATCAAGAAAAAACACATTTGAAATATATCGTGTATTTATAAAGCTGCTTTTTTTATACCCCGTAAAAAATGTTAAAAGCACCAGTTTCCAATTATTAAATGTAAGACATGCAAACACAAAGGAAACAAACAAACTAAATTGCAGAAAGCACAAACAGTCTAAAATACACAGATTTATATGATTTCAAAACAACTATAATTTCACTTTATTTAACAGTACATTGATTTGTACATTGACTTCTTTTCACCCAAGTTAGCTTTATTATTGTTTTTTTAGTATCACAATTATAGTATATATATATATATATATATATATAAATGAACTACCAAAAATTATTTTTAATTATTAAACTGAAGGATAAAAAATGCAATTATTAAATCAATACATTTTTTATTATTTTCAAGTACATATTCTGATTATTATAAAATGGAACAGCAAACAATTACAGCATTAAAATATTATAATAAATTATCCTTTAACTTTTCCAATTTTATAAAGATATCTCAATCCTTGTTTTTATAAATTTTTCATTTTTATTGAAACAAAGTTTAAAATTATTTATTCTGAACAGTATTTATAAAGTTTTATTTTAATGAACAGTAGGGGATTATCTGGCATATTACAACCAGATTCAATAATGAGAATATCAATATGGCAATCTTAAGAAGCAAGAAAAGATTTCAGTTCATGTTCTGAATAAGTAGTTTTTCCCTCTACATTTATTTATATAATACAGATACAACAGCTTTGATATAGGGTTAAAAAATTAAAACTGACCCAAAATATTTTCAGAAAAAATATCCTTTTATTAATATAGAAAAAAAAGGTAACATTGCTCTGGGACTTTTTAATATAATATCTCTGAATTTTCTTACACATTTTATCATTCCCCGATATAATAGAATATTTTAATTAAAGAATTAATAGCATTATTAAAACACTGAATGTTAAACTATATTACAGTGTCAATATTTACAAACATTATATACTTTATATTTTGCAAAAATAAATACATAATTATTTGCCAATGTATTTTCTATAATAATTATATAAAAACTATCTTGACTTACAAAATTTAACTGCATGTTTAAAATGATTTTAATTCTCACCTAGATACATTGCTATCTACAACAGATATATCTTGCACTGGAATATCAGAATGATTCAAATTCAAACTTGAAGAAGATTTTCTACAAAAAATAATAAATGTTAAAAACTATTATATAAGGAAACTGTTAAATAAGTTAGAAAATTTAGGATACTAAAAAAAATATATTATTATTGTTAAAAAAATAGCACATTGCCTGCAATACCAATAAAATATTATTGATCATTAATGAATCAATATAACTTATTTGATGTTTTTAAGCTGAGAGCAAACTACTTCAATTAGAATTAAGAACACATCAGACTGCAGTTATAAATTCCAAGGTACATATTTATATAAAAAAAAAAAGTACCTTTACAATATGGAATAGTAAAAATAAAGCTTGGTTCTTAAAGTTTTCATTCAGAAAATTTAACAGAAATTTAAAATGATGTTAATTTATATAATAATTCTGTTTAATAAGTTTTTACTAAGATTTATATCACATATATTTAATATTTTAATAAATTACAGCTTATTATAGAATACAAATAATGACATTATGATACTATAAATTATAATAATAATCACAAAACAATTTATAAAGCTGAATAAAATATTTTTAAATTGCAAAGGAAGAAATCATATAAAACTAAAATCAAGTGGTTAGTAATTAATAAGAAAATATAATCAGCATTTATATTTTGATTAGAAATGAAATAAAATAACTTCAACTAATACCTTATAAATACTGAATGTATTATATTTAAATCATGGAAATTCGGTCAAAATCCGATTAAAAACAAATGACATTGAAAGTCTTTGGTAACATGGATGTTCGAAAATCAAAGAAAATAAAGTTTTTTGAGGATTTCTAAAGACAAGCAGAGCTTTTCAAATGATAATCTTCTTTCGATTTGCCTTATTAACAACATCTGAAATTTTTATAATAAATTAATAGTTACATTAGATCCATAAATTATTATGTGCGCCAGCTCATATTAAATTTAAATATAGTTCTGTAAGAAATATAGCTAAATAAATACGCTGGAATATTTTATCAAAATGATTACCAAAAGGGTAAATTAAGACATATTGAAGTCAAAGATATGCATGATAATTGCGAAATTCATGAAGCAGGAAAAAAAAAAAAACGTACGTTAAAAAAACTAAATTAAATACCTACTTTTGGCTACTTAGTGAAGCGGAATCATCTGATATGTGATTAACGTGCAAACTTTTACTATGGTTATGAGAAATATTTTGCTTTGATGAAGAATAACGATCACTTTCATTTTCCGAAGCAGAAGCCTGATTATCCGAAATTACATTTCTAGAACCCGACATGGTGTTATATTCCAACCACGGATAGTACTAACAATAAAAGTTTAAATAAAATTTTATTTTTCCCTATTATTATAAGTGTATAAAGATTCTTGAAAGCAAATTCCGAAAGGAAGTTTCATATTGTAGGTAAACATTGAACCTTAAGCTCAAGGAAATAAAAACAAAAACAGCTGTTGCCATTATCAGATCCTCAATGCTATGACTAAGCATATGATTAAAAATTTTGATTGATTGATTGATTGAAGGTTATCAATTATAGATAAATTTATATTTCAGATAAAATGCAAACAAAACTAGAATAAAACGAGAAACTTATTTCAATCTGAAAAAACTATCCATGAACATCACTAAAATGCAAATACAAATTATAACCCATCAAATATTCAGTCCCATAAGTATATATAAATAAATAAATAAATAAATATAATAAAATAAATAAATAACAGTTTATAAATAAATAAATAAAATAAATAAATGGAATGAAAAATAAAACATTTTTCCCTATTTACGCAGATAAGCCACTGGTAATTGTTTTCTACGACCCTGTTCTTACAATTCACATTTTTAAAAAAATAAGTTTTGAGAAAACGAATTAAAAGTTTATAATAAAAATATTTTGGAGGTGGGGAGATTGATAATTGATGATTTTCGGGAATTGAAATCATTAATTATCCATTCATCCACACAAATTCATTTTCAAAATTATTTTATCTCGGCTATCAAAGGTTTCACAACACAAATCATTGAATAATCATTATGTATGAATCTTTAGTTCGATATATTTCTAGTCTTATAATTATTCAATACTAATACTGAGATGATAAAATAAGAGTTGCGGATATTTCTAAACTTTAATGTATCATTATTTTTTCTAATAGTATTAACTAACTTCTAATAATAGTAATAAATAGTAAAATCTACTGAGTGAGGGTTGGTTTTCGAAATATAGCAAAAATATAGTTTGGAGTGTGTGAATGCATGTTTCAAAACAAGGGGAGTTATTTCTATTATGATATTTTAATTAATTAACGATTAAGATATATTATTTTCTGCAATAAATTCCAAGAAGTTATTGCAGAAAAATGATTCTTACACCATTTGTAAATTCAAAAATTACCCTTTTAATTACATCAGTTCATTGTAATACATTTTTCCCTCTGAAATTTGACAGTTTTCTAAAAAAAAAAAAAATTTCAGCAATAAATATCTTCAGAAAATTAAAATCCTTTTCAATATTTCATCACGCATTTAATCCAAGATTTTCTTCTATTGTTAAAGGCTAATTAAAAATTATTAATGTAAAACAAGAAAATTGAGCTAAAATATTAAAAAAAGGGCAGTGAGCATTAGAGACAAAATACCAGGCAATTGTCTTTTTAAAGATGGCTCATTAAGTTCATTTACAGAGACTTTAGCACAATTTTGGTAGTAATTTTAGAAAGAACAAAAAACATCAAATTTATATTCAAGAGAATTAATGAAGTTAAACTTTACTACTATTCTTACTGAACCAACTATAAATGCCTACAAATTCGCAAATGATGACTAGAAGAAAAAACACACACCTTAAAACAAAAATTATATCTACAAATGATAAAAATGAATGTAAATGTACCGATGTATATAAGTGTGTATTGATCTATACAAGTCAGACCTATGACCTAGAACTACCAAACTTGACCCTTATATAATTTGGGGATTGAGAGTATGTATTTAGAAACGATTTTTTAATTGTAATTGTAATTAATTAATTAAGGCTTGATATTTTGGTGCTTTCCCAAGATAATTTTTGAGATACTGTTCTACATTTCAGTAATTTTTTTTAAATTTCATTTCTTTTTCTTAAGATTTAAGCCATGCTTCCATATTTTATCAAACATTTAATCACGCAGTTTTCTACCATTGTTTCGTGTTGAAAGGAAAAAAAAAACATGTTGCTTAAATTTTTTTTAGTTTTCATGATGAACCAAGTAGTAAACTTACAGCACCGCGAAACTTTGATTAATGGGGTAATTATATTTTAAATAGCATTATGATATGATGTTACACCATAGAAATGCTTTCCAATATAAATGTTTACACGTATATTGAATATAAGATAGTGTAAAACCAAAAAAAAAAAGCATAGTTTTAATATTTATGACAATTTGATACTTAAACAGCTTATTATTTTTTAACTGAAATTAGATACAATCGATTTCTATGGTGAATGAAAAACTAGTAATGAATAAAAAGTTGGATGTAATTTAAGATATCATTGGATACGATGATTAACCATCAATCAGTTCATTTTTATTTATTCTTACAGCTTTTATTTAAATTATATTTTAATCCAAAGAAAAATCTATTCTTTTTATTCTAAGTCATGTGAAATAGTAACAAAGTAGAAATAAATTCTAGCTATGACGTAATAAGCAAAAAAAAAAAAAATCTTTTGAACCAAGCATTTATGCAAGTACTTTCAACACCATCAATTGCCGAAGTAAATCCAAACGGCGAAATAGACAGAAAATAATTTCTTCCATAAACAAGTTAAAAATTAAAGCATTTTATCATTCGAGCGAATACTTTGCTACAAGATTAATTTCAAAAAAACTTTCTAAAAATATTAATGTAATAATGCGTATAATTGTTTTACTTTCAAATTCAATTTATATTTCAATATGTGAAGCCAAATCTTAAATAAAAAATATTACCTGAAAAGAACTACAAGTATTGCTTTTAGAAGTATTCTAAGTAAATTGAAATGTTAACTGCATTTATTTTTAAATTTAAATTTAGTATTTTTTTCTAACATTCAATGCGTCGTAATTGGCTTATGTATTTGTTTTCAATGCTTCGTATTTTTGTAGTTCTATTTTAATTACATTGCTTAGTGATGAAAGAATTTTTTTCCCGTTTTTAACAGTCTAATTTAAAATCTCGTTTAAAAATGCTTTTTATTGTTGTTATTTTCTCCTTTTCAGTTAGTGATAGATTTCGCAATTCATTATTATAGATGTCACGAATCTTGTAATATTTTTTTTAATAAAATTCTTTACAGAATAGAATTTCAAAAATCAAAATGGAATAATAATTTGATTAAATTAATCGTATGTACTTTGACTGAGAATTGGCGAGTTGATGCATCACAATAGTATTATGTAATTTAGAACGACTATTCAAAACTACATAAATCTGATGTAACTAAAAATGCAACAAAATAATGAAACAGCTACATTTTCCTGTAATGTTTCGTAAAGTTTGCCAGAAAAGTTTCTCCTAATCCTTTCTTTTCAAGAACTTCTATAATCAATTAACATTCTACATTAATAATCAGCAGTGTAACTTTCAGACTCATT
This sequence comes from Argiope trifasciata, assembly GCA_026543055.1. NCBI lineage: Eukaryota > Metazoa > Arthropoda > Arachnida > Araneae > Araneidae > Argiope > Argiope trifasciata. The sequence goes on along the minus strand of JAPMOQ010010428.1, from coordinate 1,963,890 downwards.
TATTTCATTTAAAATCGAACCACATTTGATTGCATGTCTCATAGAAAAATGAATGAAACTGTTATTTATAATGTTCAAGTAAGTATTTATTATTTAAGGTATCCGACTACGTTAAAAACACTGTTTTTCATCCACATTGGAAATTTTTTCTTTTTTTTTTTAATTGTTATTTCTTGCAATTCAGGCTTTTGTCTCTCCGAAACGGTTTATCTTATCTGCGAAAAGGAAGGCTTGTCCTATCAACCAAGGAAATTTTAAGCAAAACCTATTTTTCAGTTAAAGTTTGTCTTCAATTTTAATTTTCATAAAAATTCTCAAAAACTAATAGATGTATTTACATAAAAATTTCAGCGCGTGTTTAAAGCAATATGGGCAATGAAATGAATCACAAGTTTTATTGTTGGTGAAATACTTTTTTTTTATCTATAAATGTTTTTAGAAAAATTAAGGTTTGAATTTATGAAAAAAAATGCATATATACCTATATTTTTACCCGTAATTTCTTTGAATCTCAACATTTTTCCTTAGATTTTGGTTCTTTTCATTCATTATTATATTCTATAGCTTGTTTACAAAGAAAAATAGAATTGCTACATTACAATTTTATGTAGAGCGTTAAGCGTTTTGCTCAAATTTCATTTAAATTTACTACAGATTTTCCTGTTTCACAAAATATATAATATTTTTAAATAATTGTTTTTGTATTTATAGTGTTTATAATTGACAATACATCAAAAATCATAAATAGTTTTTAAAAAATCCAATTTTTCAAAATTTTTCCTTCGAACGTAGTCGGATACCTTAAAGTGTGTTAAAACTGAAATATGATATTTTGAAAAATTATTTGAGTTGGCAAATTGTGTAATAGAATTAAGAATAGAATAGAATTAAGCATCTTAGAAATATGCTATTGGGTATTTATAATTCCAGTTACCAGCTTTGTGAATCTCCTTGCAGGAAGGGAACATTTACATGCACTTTTTTTTTACATGTACGGTTGCTGAATTGATGCCAGATCAATATCTTTCAATCTTGGCTGTTTTGGTGATAAAAATGTTTATGGAAACGGTAAAAATTATGGCCCTGTCTCTATTAAGAACTGAGTTCTAGAAATTCTTCAAGAAAATTCCACGTGATTTTGGGGAGACTATATAAGATAAGTCGTTTGTAATATTCTTAATCTGGCTGAAGATACTAACTCACCGACGAAATTAATCACGTTAAATCAACCAACTTTAATTTTGTAACAAATTAACATAATTTTTGGAACACCGAAAGCATTATTTATTACAAATAGCTCAGAATTAAAATGGAAAATAAGCAACAAAGAAATGTTCAACAAGATTATATCACTGCTTGAATGAATTTCGATATGTGCTCAAAATGGAAATGTGATGAGTTTTTATAGTTAGTAAAATCAATGATATTTATATACTTAATTACAGAAAAAGTCTTTAGATCGAATGACTTTCTAAAAAATATGCTACTTAAAGCTATGTAGTGCTGTTACCACTGAATCGCGTTAAATCAATCAACTTTAATTTTGTAACAAAATTAACCAAGCGCTACAGAATCTTTGACATTGAAACTAAGCAAAATTACAATCCATTTATATGTACCACTAAATCATTCGGGATTGGCTTAGGGTATTTTTTTTTGTTTGGGGGGGGGGGGGGGGTTGTAGCTGGCGCTAATATTCATGAGGGTCTTTTCAAAACATTTAAAATTAGATAGTTTTTCTATTTTTAGCCATTACGTTTTAAAAATAACTTCATAAAATTTTGCATATTTTAATTATGCCTCATTAATGGTGTCTTCTTTTTATAATTAGTTTAATAAGTTAATTCGGATAATTAAGATGTATCGACGCCAGAATTCATTTTTTTGTATATTTGCGTGTGCATTGGATTATATTTGATTACAATATCAAAGATCAATAAAAGAAACCCAGTTTATGCTATTTTTTGCCATCAGTATGGATTTAAAAGAATTAAGTTTGTATATTGTAAGCTGGAAAAAAACAATTGCTAAATGCTTCAGGTATCATTTACAAATGAAAATTCAAAATGTATGCTTTAAAAATATTTTGAATGCCACATTCTTAAAAGAATTTTATAAAAAGAAATGCGTTATTTCATTGTCGTATACTGAAATTTAATGAAAGAAATATTTCTTGTAAATGGAGTTTGAAAAAAATATATTTTCAGTAGAATACGCACGCACGCACGCACGCACGCACGCACGCACGCACACACACACACACACACACACACACACACACACACACACACACACATTCTACTTTTTAATTTTAAAAGGTCGCGGTGGCCTGGTGGTAAGATCTCGGCTTCGGAACCGGAGGGTTGGAGGCCCGAAGTCCGATTCCACCGAAGAACCGCCTTGTAAGCGGGTCTGGTGCTGGTTAAATCCTTTGGGGTTAAACGTCCTCCAGCTGGAGTGGAAGTTTGGAGAGGGGGTTGAAAGCTCAGGTGTCGCTTCGTCATCTGACAGCAGTTCAATTTTTCAAAGTCAGTTCCAAAATAGCTGTATTGCTGCTTCAAAATGGGACGTTAATATAATTAAGTTAAACTAAACTTTGATTTTAAAAAAATATACGAACTGAAGAATGGAAGCATATATTTCAATAACATACTTTTAAAAAATCGGTATTATCATCCATATTTTTGTATCAAATTAAAGTCAGCATTTGATAATAAAAAATTAAACTATTCATTGATTTCAATTTCTTTTAACTTTCAAACAGTAATGAGGTTATTAAGCGAGGCAAATTTACACTGGAATGGTGAGGATTTGTTAGTAAAATATAAAGAATTCGGTACAGTTTCCTCATTAAATTAGATTTGCAATAATAATTCGGTATTGGAGAACGGCATCACCGCAAATATTAAACAATGAAAATAGAACACTAATGAAAAATTTGTGCTGAATAATAAATAAATTAACTGAAAAAACACTTTTTGAAAATTCAAAAGTAGGAATTAGTTTAAAACACCTAATTTTTTTGGAAAATAGTTAAGAAATTGGCATTTCAATATAAATATTTCGAATTCTTTTTATTAGCTTTTGTTTCTTTTCATGAAGTCATTAAACTTACTATTAATTATTTATTGTCAAATAAATACTGTTAATAATACAATAATATAGAAAATAAGTTTTTCCATTTTTGATTGTAAAACATTTTCGGATTGAATCGATTTCTAAAATAAATCGGTATTCCCAACAAAAGATTCGCAAAATATTAAAATGTCATAATATCAGATAATTTTTATACCCATATAATCTTTTTTCACAACAGCTATTTTATTTCTTTACTCATAATTGTGTCTTATGCCGATATTATTTTGAGATAAGGGATAAAATTTATTTCTGCCTCTTCTCCTTCAGTTTATTTTATACTAATAACAATTATTTTCTCGAAACATTCTTCCAAAAATGCTAATTGTTTTTTAATGAATTTTCAATGACTTAAAATATTACATTTCAAGTGATACGTCAAGTTCGATGTCACGTTATTCCCCCCCCCCCCATACACACTCCAAATAAAGACACAAGAAGATATATTTTTATCAAATACCGTTCATATCACTTTTTTTAGATTATGGCTATTTACTTTAGCTTATTAAAAATAGAATATTGTCTGCCTTTCACGACGCAAATAGATAATTTTGTCAAATGGCGGTGACGTAGTTTGCGTTTGGAATCTGAACACGAGTTTGTAACTTCAGATTAGAACAAGAAACAGATTATATTATGAAATATATATCTTAGAGACAACCGATTATATTAAGATATATACGTATCTGATATTTAAACAGCGATTTTTTAGATTAAATAAACTTAAATTATTCTAGTGATTATTACAATGATAAAATTTGTTCGAGAGTAGAAATTTCATATTCACTTTAACTATGTAACTTACATGAATAACGTGAATTAACAGTGCAAATACTTTAAGAATAGGGGAAAAAACCCAGTCATTTTCTTATAAAATGCAGAATTTAAAAATCTGTACCTTTAGAAGCTGCAAAAACGTTCTCTATAATGCAAGTGCACTTTAAAATATTACGTGGTAAATTTGACTCAAAATAAAATTACTTAAATCTTCAAATCATACGGACAAAGAAAAAAAATCTAATATTCGTAAGCTGTAAAAGTATCCATAGCTCAAGAGAATAGTAAACTTCCCGATTAAAAATAGTTTGAAACGTAATTATCTTTTATAACAGAAGATAAACAAATGATTTAAGGATATGGCGAATAAAGTAGACCAGTGTTTCTCAACCTTTTAGTATTCACGGCCCAATTTTCAGTCATAATTTTCATCGCGCCCCCCTCCCCACCGCATGCAATAAAATGTATACAATAATAATGTATTTTGAGTATTTTGGTGCTAAACCTACAATCCAGACAATCTCATTCGAGTCGATCTTTCTATCACTATTGAATCTATTCTGATTGTGTATGTTATATATATTTTCATGTTATTGCAATTCACCGCATTAAATATTCATGGCAGCAGACTTATGCAGAATCATGGATAAATTTTTTAGCGGGCGTAAGCGAGCATTAGACGATAGACAAGCATCAACAAGTACACAGACGAGCGTGATTCCGAAAAAAAAATCAAAATATTCTCAAGAATACTTAAATTTTGGGTTCACTAGTACTGAAGTAAAGGAAAAAGAAAGCCCCCTGTGTATCATTTGCTCAAAATTGTTGAGGGCAGACAGCATAAACCTAATAAACTTAAACGACATTTGGAAACGCTTCAAAGTGAGTACGTAAACAAACCCAGAGAATTCTTAACCCAGAGAATTAAAATTAAAATCATATGAAAGGCAAAAATCATTGTTTAAAAAAACTTTGTCTTTGAATGAAAAAGCTTTAATTTCCTCCTACAAAATTTTATATAAAATAGCCAGATGTAAAAAGCCTCACACCATTGGTGAAGAGCTTATTTTGCCAGCCGCAATTGAGATTGTAGAAATTATGTTTGGAGATAATTTTGCAAAACAATTGCAGTCTATACCTCTTTCAAATGATACTGTTGCCCGTCGAATTGCTGATATTGTTGAAGATGTAGAGTGTCAGCTTTTGTCGAAGTTACGTGACAAATTGTTTTCGATACAACTCGATGAGACAACAGATAGTAATAAAGATGCTCATTTCATTGCCTATGTTAGATTTTGTTATGATTTGTCAGTAGTAGAAGAATTACTTTTCTGCAAACCAATATAACTCAAAGCAACAGCACTCGCATTATTTGCTATCTTAAATGATTTTATGAACGAGGCAAACATACATAGAATGGAAAAATTGCTTCGGAATATGCACCAATGGTGCTCTTTCTATGTCTGGAAGATTCTAAAGTATTCAAGTACTTGTGAGCGCCAGTCTCGAAACCGAAAGGTCTAGAGTTCTGTCCTCGTCTTGGCCAAAGACAGCCGTGTTGGTTAATGGCAGTTGGGGCACGTAAAATATGCCGCTACTGCAAAGTCCTCCAAGTTCCCATAACAAAACAATACCTCTGGGGGTACTGAATCAGGGATGAGTCGGTCTCTGATTCGGATCTAAATTGTGACTTGCTTATGGATGAATGAGTTCGACCACCCCCTAAAAACATTCTGTCGTGTGTGTTCGAGCAAAGTCGTACTTTCACCTTAACGGGGCTAGTTAACAACGAAAGGCACACACTTCTGCCTTCATTCGAAAGAACTAAACTCATTCGGGCTTGGCATGACCAAGTGGCATTAGACAGCAAAAACTTGTGAAACAAAAAACGCCACAGTGCGTCTGGACACATTGCATGATCCACAGAAAAGCTTTGGCTTCCAGCAAAATGAGTCCTGGTTTGAATATTGTGTTAACTTCGGTTGTAACCGTAGTAAATTATATAAAAATGAGAACCCTGAAATCAAGAATCTTTCCCGCACTTTATAAAGACATGGTGCAGTATATTCAGTATTACTATTTTATTGCGAGGCAAGATGGTTATCGCGAGAAAAAAATTTTACAACGTGTTAATGAATTAAGAGAAGAAATCGCCATCTTCCTAGTAGAAGAAAACAAACCGGAAGCTGAGAATTTTCGCGATAGTTTATTTGTGATGAAATTGAGTTACATTGTCGACATTTACGAGAAATTAAATAATTTGAATCTTCAACTGCAAGGAGCAAATACACATATATTGGATACGAGTGGTAAAGTTAATGCTTTTTATAGGAAATTGGAATTGTGGAGCAGAAATTTAAAGCAAGAAAAAATAACAATGTTTGCAAATTTGAATGATTCCATTAAAACTTACGAGGCTGAAGAATAACATGTAAAAGTTGTTTTTGTAACCATTGAAAATCCTTTAGCAATGCTAGCAGATAATTTTAAAAAGTGCTTTCTTGCTGACGACAAACTGATATCTAGTTACAAGTGGGTGAGGGATTCATTTCAAAATACTCCCGAGGGACTCTCAATTTAAGAGGAAGAAACCTTCATAAATTTCACGGCAAGCGGTGAAACCAAAAGACAATTTAGTAATAAATCCCTCTTTGAATTTTGGGCAGGAGTGGATGATGAGTTTTCTGCACTAACAACAAGCGTATTTCGCATTCTAATGCAATTTTCAACATCTTACCTTTCTGAAACTGGATTTTCTGCGGTGGCTTCCTTGAAGACGAAATATAGATCTCAGCTAAATATAGAAAAATAATTGAGAGTGTCTATTTCTAATATAGTTAATTTCTAATATTAAACCCTTCTTCGAAAAACTTTGCTCTTCAAGACAAGCCAAAAGAAGTCGCTAATAATTATTAAATTTGTTTTTAATTTAGTAAGTTGTTTTAGTTTAATAAGTTAATCATTAAATATGTCGAAATGTATTTTGTTTTGTATGTGTGCGTGTGTTCTTTCCTTTCAGTCAATTAATCAATTTTTTTAAGTAAAATTTTTTCTTGGATATGCTCGCGCCCCCCCCCATTAGTGGGATCACGCCCCCCTAGAGGGGCGCGCCCCACAGGCTGAGAATCACTGAAGTAGACTTTACTTAAATTTTCAGTTACATAAATTACTACTACAAACCATACGTAAAAATATTTTTAAAATTTCTTAAAACTGTGGTAAAGTCGTATGAAAACTATCACTAAAAAAATATTCTTGGAATTTTCAGCTGATGTAAATAGATCTATATGCAATAATATTTTCTGAAGTTATTCACAAAGAAAATTCGAAATTATATTACTTTTTAATTAATTAGGATTAAAAAATTGCTTCAAAATGCACATTTTTTATCTTTCAAAGTTTATTCGGACCAAATTTAGCAGCTTTAAATCTAAAGATATACGTATATTATAACTCTCCAACTGAGAGTCAGACAACAGACTTACGTAATTGAGGCTAAACGAGAGTTATAAAAAATATACCATAAAATAACTAGAAGGTACACTTGTCTAGATGGGTTGTTATTCTGTGAACTGTATTTCAGATATGATTGTTGCTGATTAGCCAATAAAATTTGTGGCAAAAAATTCCATACATTAGCTTATGTATGGAATTTGTTGCTGTAAATTGCATACATAAGTTCAATTAACAAAAGTTCAAGGAGCATGCACATTGGCAAAATGATTTCATTATTAATAAAAAAGATTATTTACAGAATTGAATATATTGAATATGAAGACTAAATTAAATCTTAAAAGAATTAATATTATTTAATATTAAATGTAACCGTAACTGTTTCCCTCTATCGGCCGCTGCCATGAACAATCAGTCCATGTTTTGAAAGCCGGTGTAAAGCATGATGTAGTCCCCGAGTATAATTTAAATGTATATATGTCAAATGTCATAGTCCTAAATAGTTTTGTCCCCGTGTAAATCACGCCCTTTAATGCCATTAAATGTATTTTTTAACTAAATTAGTATGATTTATTGATTTTAATAGTCTACCCTGACGGAATTTAAATTTTGGCGTCCTTTCGTTCACATAAGTAAAATACATTAAAAGTTTGTTTCCTTGTAGTAGAGTTTTCTCTATCCATAATGTTCCCGAACACTCAGACCAAAATTAATCATTAAAATCAGTTGGAAACAGATAATGATTCGCTAACAAAAAGAAATCAAACAAGGCAAACTCGGGAAAAAAGAAGTCCAACTTCATTAAATAATTAATTCTACCAAACATAAACACCAAAAAATATGAAAGAATAATTAGATGTACATTGAAATGAATTAATGTATTTGACAACGGATACTAAAATCCTTCGAGTTTTTACGCATGCTTTAGGAGAGGTTTGATTCGTCAAAATAGGGGTGAGAAGAAAGATGAAAAGAGGACATGTTTACATTTAATAATAAAGTTAGCTCGGATCCCTCCCGACTAAATTAAAATAAATCAATAAGGTCAGAAAAGACAAGATATTAACATACATGGGAAAAAAATTGAACGAAAAAGTATCTAATAGAGCGGGAATCAAGGTAAAAGAATTTCAGAAATGCGCTCATCCTTCCACGTCTCTCCCTTTAAGGAGATAGAATCGTCGAAAAATGGTTGCCTCGGGTTACTGAAACGATGAACACATAAAAAGTGCTTGAGACATTAAAAATACTGCAGAAATATTAAAGAAAAGAAATCTATTCCGGAAACGCTGAAATATTACTTCCGCAGAAATGCAATGCCAAATACAAGATGATCATGTTGAAGAAAAATCATAACAAAACTCATTAAACTTTGCTACAATCCAGCACTAAAAAATCTAAATGAAATATGATGTTTGTGATATCATAACTACACAACGTTCAGAAACACTCAAGTTCAAACTAATAATTCAGATCGAATTGAAACAAATAGTGATATACTAACAGAAAAAATATTTATACAATTTTTTTTCCTTCCAAATGGCATTTAAAAATTTAATAATCCTATTCTCTTTAAACAAAGATCTAAAGATTGTTAAGTACACTTTCCCTAAAGAAACAGAAATATTGAAAAGAGTCTTAAAGGGTTTCCTTAAAATAAATTTGATTTTGCCATCATATATCATTAACACAAAGTTTTTTTGTTTGTTTCATGAAACCTTACTACAACTGGTTTCCAAAATGAAAAAAAGGACTACTTGTATACTTATACTCGATTAGAAGCATTTTAATTTTAAAAAGATCTACAGAATCATTTTTCCAAATAATTTTTTTAAACACAACTAACATATTTCTCAATTTTATTCCCCCTTCCCCTCAACCCGTAATTTATGCAACCAGCATGAACATGAAAGGGTAGAAGAAATGATAATTTGGTAGATATATATTACAACAAATAACAAATTATGAAAACACTAATTTAGTCATTAAAACGAGATAAATTATCCTAACACTATGATATAGAGTTATTTGTTATACACTATTGACTCCATTGCTCTAAACTACATCGACATCAAACTCGGTAGCTTTACATCCAATCATCCTTAGATATCCCACAGAATATTAACAAAGAAACATGCGCATACACGCACATTTCCATGTCTTTTTTTATCAATAGGTATATTCTTATGCTATTTATAAATGTATCGATTCACCTGCGGTTGCATCTTTTTTTGGATAACACAAGAAGAATGTCTCACTTCTGAAAAGGTGAAAACGTTGACTTCTTCCTATTGTTTGTTAAGCTTTGTCACAATTCTGTGATAAAGAAAAACTTTGGAATATCAGATTATTATTCAGAATTTGAGCATATAATTGCTGGCAAATATAAGTGGTTTAAACCAAAGGATTGCTTGTGTATTTTACTATAAATATTTTAAAAAAACATATGAAGGTGTTTACAAACTTCGAAAATTAAAACTACCATGATTAAACTTTTATGCTGGAAATTAGCGCTTTAATAAAGAGATCAAGTTAAATGATTGTTTATATCGAAACCCTTTAAAATGTACGATGTTTAACCATGTTTATACCAAGAAAATTTTAAAATGTAAGCAATGTCAGTTTGTTTTGAAAATTAAAACTACTGCGATTAAAATTTTATGCTCAAACTTGAAATAACCTACATTTGTTTTCTTTAAGTAAAATTTCAATAAAATATTTTATACACGGTTTCCTTTAACTGTTTAAGTAAAATTTAGATAAAATATTTTATAGATTGCTTCCTTAATTTTTCCTTTCATTGTTCTCCAATTTTAGACGAAATTTTGTTAAATAATGGACAGTGATTATGGAATTTTCAGAAGTTCGAAAAGTGGATTGTATAGGAAGTAAGATAAGTATGATATGGATATTTAACTTTATTAACAGTTGCTAAGTTTGAAAAATTGTAAATAATATTTTAGATCTATCAAAATATATGCCTCTTTAAGTACTTGTATATACTTTTTCCCGATTCAAGAATGGACAAGTTTTAAAGGCAGCATTCAAGTTTTCATGAAGAAGTTTTATGACACCTCAAATTTTAGAGATTTTGTTCATCAGATATGATGTCATAAAAATTGTAATTAAAATTTCAATTGGAACTTCAAATTTGAAATAATCTTGCTATTTTATGATAATTTGTTTTAAACACTTGGGGCTCCCGTTTTTTGCTTTATGGTTAGCAAGCAAACGATTTATTTGTTAGTAATTATTAAATATAGAGAGTGATGAATGCCTGTTTAAAATATTACAAACCGTAGATATGAATAAATTCCTTTCTACTATATTGTTATATATCTATATGTTTGTATTAAAAGATGTATTAATTAATTTTTGTAACCCAAATATTATCTAATTCATTATACACACATACAAAAATATATTCTTTCTGAAGTATTTAAAGGAATTTTTCTGCACATTTTTTTATAGCATTCGGAATGCATTAAACAAAATTTAAGATATAGTCACAAATAATTTTAATGCAAAGGATAATATGTACAAATAAACAAAATAAAATAATTTAAATGTATATTAAATATGAACTCCTTTTGAAAATATCTGTAAATCTTCCCTTTCCACGGTGGGCTTAATATTGCAGAAAAACAACATTCCAGATTCGTATATATGTGAAAATATAAATAATACACATGGGATGCACGTTTATATAAGTGAAGGTATAAGAAATGGAACAATGTAGAACAAGAAGGAAATGCTTCCTACATTCGAAGTTTGAATGAAATAGTTAAAAAAAAATGAATAAAAATGAAATAATTTAGAATGGAGGGAAAGAGAAGGAGTAAAACATTGAAAAAAACCCGATAAATGCGTTGTAATTCTTTTCTCCTGTAATTATGTATCATTTCATAATGTGTATTAACTTATTTAGACTTAGAATCGAACTACAGTGAGAAGAGCTCTAACACTCATTTGTTTTTAATAGGATTTTAAAGAGCGGCATTATATTTTCATTATTGCAATTATAGAATGAGGTTTTCACTAGAGGCTTTTCTGCTTCAATGCTATACAAGCAAAATATTGTTCCGCTGAAAATCCTCGAAATCAAAACCACAAAAATATAAATTAAAAAGAAATTATTAAAGCGAAATAAAAAATAGCAATGATTTACATGTTTATTTTTCTTTTTAACAATTCTAAGGAATGTGGAATTTCAGTTAGTAATCGAGCCCATCACTGAAACGGAAGACATGTTTAAAAAATAAGAGAGAAAAAACAATAAAAAAGTTTGCTTCAAATGATATTATCATAAATGTGATAAGCCGGCGTCCTGGCATAGTGGCAAAGTGTCTTTCCTGTGATATGGGTGTCCCATGTTCGAGTCCCGCTTCAGGTATGCTTGTTTTGCGATGTATCTGTGAAATGTCTGAATGCGCCCCCCTATCAAAAGGGGTTGTGCAAGCTAAATTGTGAGTGTTGAAGTCGTCTTCTTTTAGGCAAAGTGTTTTGTCAATGATTTGTAAAAACACATAACTTTGCTCTATTTCTCAAAATGGCAATTACAGTGGGATCTGTTAACAGAAAACAAACTTCATAGTGTTAAACCTCGTGTTGAGCTTTGACCATGTCTTCCAAATAGAAAAACGGACACAATCTTGACCCGTTTTGCGCCTAGATTCACCCATCGCCATCCATTTTTTGGAGAAGAGGCACCCATTTGCACTCTCAATGCAATTGCATCATGACTGTTTACCATATTTTCACTGAAGGTCCAAACTTTAGTTATCAGCGCTTATACCATTTTAACAACTTCAATTTTTCTGACTTGCTTGATAAAACACCACATGCTAATCTTTTTGCTTTTTTGAAACCAATAGGTTTTTATCTCTATATTTAAATATTCCTGTTTTAAAAATGTTTTTACATTGCATTTTATTGTTGAAATTATATATTTTAATCCTAAAACAAATACAGTTTGGCGCAGCAGAGTCTACACCTTAACTCTTGTGCCAATAAAATCCAAAAACTCCAAACACCAAACTTTTAGGCAAGAAGAGAGACTTCTGCCTTCGGGTGGTCAGAAGTCTTTCCCTTCAGAAGCAACTACACCCTCTTTCCGTGATAACACTGACACGATATCATCAAAATTCTGTAAAAATAATTCTTATTCTCATTTGGCTCCTTACCGAGTCAAGGTTGGAAAGAAACGTCAGACGCTATTCGCATCATGTGTCTTTTGTCCTTTATCAGCTTAAAAAATAAAAAATGAAAACAAAATCTTCCACTGCTTTTCCGCAGAATTGTGACGAAATTCTTTTGAAAAAAATTAATAAAAAATGATATTTTCGATTACATTGTTTTAAACGTGGAATAAATGTCTTTTGTCGCCTTAAAGAGTCCAAATTATTATTAAATTATAAATTGATTAAGAATTAGAGCAAAAATTAGAAAATAATTTTTAAAAATGTTAATTACTCTACTAATACAAGTTTTTTTAATAAAAACTACGGTTTTTATTCATTCTAACTTTATAAATTGTAGCAAAATACTTAGTGAAGTTTTGATATTTCTTTTGTCTGAAAATAGTTCAAAGCAATCAACAAATCATGAAAAAAAAGAATTAATAATTAAAAAGCTTTTTTTATGCCAAGTATTGATTAGATAATCAATAGGAGCTTATTCCCAATAGAGTTACAACAAAACCTCCAACTATTTCAAATTTTATTTCCATTTATATTTAGAACGATACTTGCAGGTGTTTTCTTACTGATATCTCGCTTATCTTAAAGCACTTATAAAACAAAATCACTGTGTATGGTTATGATGTCGCCTTAGGACCATGGAATACGGTATCATGTCTCGTTTTTCTCAATACTGGAATCTTAAATTCAATATCGGCAAAGTCAAGATTGGAAGACACGTTATTCGTGTCACATGTCTTTTGTTCCTTATCGTCTAAAAAAGAAAGTTAATAAAGAAAAGGTATTTCGATTGCATTGTTTTAAATTTGGAAGAAATGCTTTTTATCATCTTAAACATTTATAAAAGATAACGAAGTCAGAATGTAGGAATTTTAGTTTCAGTTTTAAAACATTAAAAAACACTATATTTTTATAACATTTCTCTAATTTTCAGTACAATTTTGAAACTCTACTCGATATAGGGGGGTTGAGTCCTTTTAATTTGCTAATCAATCTTTGTTCTATAAAGTACCTTTAAATGCTTAATTCTTGATTTTCATGATTTCTTTTATTTCTTTTAACTATTTTCAGATGAAAGAAATAATGAAATTCTTATAAGTATTTTACTACTTCTTGAAATAAATAAAAAAAGGTTTTAAACATACACGTGTTAGAAAAGTAATCAATATTTTTTGTTTTAATTATTTTTAAATTTTTAATCTTCGATTTGTAATTCAATAATGTTATGAGCTTTTTAAACAAACTTGACTAAAATTCAGTTCCATAAGATATCAAAATGCGATAAATAAAACGAGTTACAGATAATTAAGATTTCAAACTGCTGAACAAATTGTATTGTTATTGAAAGCATACAAGTGCAGAAAATTTCAAAATTCTAATAGATAAGAAAATGAATGAAAAATTGAATACGAGTTTTAATAGAAAAAAAAACCGTTCTTGTTTCTAAGGGCACTTGTTATTGACAAATCTGTTGACTAAATAGCCATTGCTATTTAATCCGAATATTTTGTGCCTCTTGTTTTTTTCAATAGTGCCATCTAGTGCCAAGATTATAAGTTAACTACTTGCACGTCACAACCCTTTTTACTGGCCGGACTTCATTCATACATTTCATTCACTCATTTACAAATTGAAATTTAGACCTGGATTTGAAATCACCTCTGAATCAGTACCCCCATTGGTATTACCCTCGACACGGAGGACTTTGGGACAACAACATATTTATCCTTGAGCCTGTCTTGAGCTCGCAACCCAAGGGATGCGAGTCCAACTCCCTACCAACAAGGGTAGTCCGGCCCTATAAAAAAACTAAAAGTGAAGTAAAATTGCGTTGTAAATCAAAAATTAGCTATTTTTATTTTCTTGTGCACGAAATATACTAGGGGAAATGTTGCAATTGTCAAAATATTCGACTTGGAGATTCTATACTTCCTTAAAAATTATATGTGCCTTTTGTTCTGTTCTTTCGTCTGTTTTTCAATACTATAATTCAAAAATGATATAAAGATAAATCAAGAATGGCATTGGTATTTAACTTCACACCAAATTTTTTAACATCCGCAAAATCTTGAAATGAAATCCAGTCTTAGGAAGCTCTAGTACAAGTGAATTCAATTGATATACAACTGAAACAGCCTAACAAATAAAATTTTGTACTCAGTTTTACCATCAAAAGACTAAACCGGAATCAAATTTTGATCCAAATTTATCAGATGATTGACCGTCTGTATCTCAGTACATTCATCTACATATATACGCAATAATACAAAAACGCATTGATTTGTGACTTGCTATGCGTTCTTGCTACTAAAAATGCAGTTCTCAATCAAATTTTTAAGGTAAAAAATAGTTACCAGAATGCATACTCGTTTTATTTTCTGCTATACTAAAAATAATTAAAAAAATATGTGCGTGGTTCTGAAACTAAAAATGGGTTTCATTCGTGGCGTTCATGATCTCACTCAAAATTCACCGTTTTTGTAAGGGGGAAAGAAGTAGAGGGAGATTACATCTTTATTGGGGGGAATGAGAGAAAATTTAGAGGCAGACTACCTTCATTTTTTTCAGTGAACATAGAAATTAGTTTTTGATCAGCTGCTTTCAAATATAGATTTCTTAAAAATTATATAATCAAAACACTCATAGACAATTCTTAAAACTGACTGAAATGAGAAATTAAGAGTATCCTCCAATAGAATTTTTGGCTTGTTTCTATATAAAAATATTATTTCTAACGAATATGTATTTTGGACACCATTGTATATGTATTTGGAACAAATGTTTTTTTCCGAAAATGTATATTTGAACTATATGTTTTTTTCCCGAAAGTGTATATTTGGACTAAATATTTTTTACGAAAATATTTTTTGGGCACCATTTTTCCCAAATGACTGAAATCAGAATTTTTTATAGGATTACTTAGTCATATGATCAGATTCCGAATTTAATTGATTTAAGTCAATGTATTTTAGATGCATACAAAAAGGCGAATTGACGGTGGGTCAACCTCTGAAAGAATTTGGTTCCAAATTTAGAGTAGATCTACATTATAGATGTTAAACACGTAGATTAAATTTTATCTTTCTTCTTTCCGTTTCGTAATTAGCTTGTTTAATAGCAATCGAACAGTCAGAATTTCTCTGAATAGATTTATTATAAATTTGATGTAGTTAACAAATTTGTAAACTATATACCTAATTTCATCCATCAAGATCAAAGTTTTTTTAGTTATTTTCACAAGCAGAATGACACATATCTAATTATAATTCCACTCATTTTTTGGGGCGGGGGTTAAAGCTTGGAAATTCGACAAAATCTGGAATTCGAAGTTTTTTGGCGACTACAGTAATTTCCTTTCGCATATGCGATGTGCAAGAAAAAAAAATGATTTTGCTTTTAATTTTCAAAAAATTTAAAGCTTTTTATTGATATTTTTTTTATTTTATAGGTGCTTTTAAATGAAATTTTCATTTTACTTTGTGAAAAATTCAAAAATATAATTATTTTATGACATTTAAGAAAATTCATCACATATGTAGTCGCATATTTTAAATATCACATTTAAACTATTTATTAGCCATACTTTTTTCATAACTTTACAATGGAATTCTCCCTTACCTTATTTAATAAATTTACAAGTTTGCCGGAATTCTTTTAAATTACTTTTTAATATATAACCCCCCTCCCCCTAAATAGACTCAGAATCTATTTATTACTTTTTTCTCATTAAAGATGATTTGCACTCATGAATGCAAATGTCTCTGACTAATAATAATTATACTTTCGAAAATTCAATAATATAATTATTTTATGACATTTCAGAAAATTACCAAAATCATTTATACTATTTATTAGTCACGCTTTTTTCATAAATGTACAATGGAATTCTAATTTACCTTATTTTAGAAAATTACAAATTTGCCGATGTTCTTTTAAATGTATAACCCCCCTTCCCCCCAAAAAATAAACTCAGAATCATTTATTACTTTTTTTCTCATTAAAGATGATTTTTACTCATAAATTTACACTCTGAGAATGCAATCTCTGCAATATTCAATTGCCAAATAGTTTATTCAATGACTATTCATCACAGTCATTATAATGTTCATCCATCGTGTTGCTCATTTGCAACCAGAAAGAGCTGCTCCTTTTACTGTTTTGTCGGACGATGGGTAAGCTTCTTTTTTTATGAGTTAGCACTCCCATTTGACCTCCTCCTCGGCACAACTGGAAGCAAGATCGTTGTCCGTACGAACCCTCTTGTGGTTTCAAACAAATCGCGCGGAAGCCGGTTTTAACAAGTTCACTTGGAAGAGGCGGGGGGAGTATAAAAGTCTCATCCCAAGATCATCCTCCACGGACTAACACCTGTGGGTGACACCGACAAGACATGTTCTTCCTTCCTGGACTCTTTGCTCTAATTAGCCTTGAGCACGCCTTGGCTCAAAGTGAGTCGTTTTTTCTACCATTTCTTTGCCATCCAGTTTTAAAATGTCATCATTTTGAGAAGTCTTCCATGGTATGAAGGGTTAGGTTAGATTAGTTTAGTTTGGTGTTTTTGGCACAAGGGCCATTCTTGACCATACGGTGCCATTCTTATGATAAAAAGTTATTAAGGTTAAAAAGGTATGGTTATTTTAAAATTTGATCATTTTGAAAAGTCTTCCACGATATGAAGGGTTAATTTGGTGTTTTTGGCACAAGGGCCATTCTTGGCCATACTGCGCCATTCTTATGGTAAAAGGTAAATCATTGTTAATGTTTGAAGCTTCGTATAAAATTATATTTTCATGTAAAAATTAATGTAACAAAGCTAAAACAGACGAAGACAAAAAAAAAACATCTTTGAATTAAAAAACAAACAGGATGGAAATTGTTTGAGTTAAATATATGGTAAAAGGTGTATAGCAAGTAAAAATATGGCAAGAAGGGAATGAAGATGTATTCGCAGTGTTAATCTCTGATGTTTTAAAATTATAATCGTAATTAAGTTATAAATTTTGAAAATTTAATTAGATTTCTTAATTTTTTGTTAACTAATTTCATGTAAATGAGTTTTAATTTTGCGGAATTCAATTATAAGTTTACAGGTAATTTGGCAAACTGAAAACAAGTTGTAACAAATATATTAAAACCAACGGTTTCTCGATTCAGCTTTGATATTAAATGGACGCATTTATATAATCAAAAACCATTCAGTATTTAGACATTTCAGATACACTGTGATATATAAAAATTAATTAATTTAATTTGTAATGAAAAATTGTACATATCTAATCTGTTTCATAATTTGTTATCTATAATGAATAATTTACTTAGGAATATTTAAGCATTAACTTGTTTTTCTTTAATATTCCCCACTATTTTGTATCTAGATTAAAATATCCATTTTGGAATTTGTTTTCTATTGTCTAATTGCACCCAAAGTTCCTAGATTTAGAGCCACCATTTTCTCAAGTGACGCAGCATATTAAAATGAACTTGATATAAATAGATACATTTTTTTCTCTGGCGAAATTTTAAAGTAGATGTCTACTTTATGTTATCAATTTTGAACGAAAATATCAAATATTTTTATTCAATATTCTAAATTCCTTTATAAAGCCTATTGAATTTTTTTTCTATGTTCATTTGTTTGAGAAATGCCATTCATTTTTATGTTTATTTCGCCTTTAATATGTTTTAACGCTACTTTATATTCTTTTATGCTATCTTTTCAAACCCTAAATTTTGCTAAATATCCTCTTTCAAATAATCTCATAAATTAAAATTTGATATATTTAAATCATTTTTGGTATAATAATTTCTCAAAGAGTTTCGCAGTTTTGTAATTACAAAATGAGTCATTTTTCATCTCAAAAAGATTTTACAGTTGTTTTAATGCTTCTTAACGAATAGAAAATTACTTGTTTATTAGTTAATCCTTAATATATATAAAGACCTGATAGAAATGTAGCTTATTTCTCATTGCAAGATTGAAGTAATAATACCGCATTCAATCACCAAAATTCTGAATAAATCATATAATAAATTTCTGAATTGGTAATTTTTTGCATTATTCTCAAAATTTCTTTTCTTTAAAACAAAAATCATATTTTTTACAGTTTCTAAAACATTTTTGGCTTTTAATAACTAATATATATTTATTTCACAAGAGGGTTTTCCTTCTACTTTTTGCAAAAATTCAAAAATATAAATATTTTACAATATTTTCCAAAAATTCTTAATACATTTCGTAGAATATTAATTCCAAAGGAAGTCGCAAAACTCATAAATTACTGATTTTTTCACTTGACAAGGCAATTTCAAATCAATTTGGAACAATGACATTAATTTTAGAATTTCATATTATGGAATACAATTATGATTTACAATAAATCACAGTATGATTAAATGGATTCACGCGCAAAAAAATACTAAACAAAAATAGACCCTAGGAATTTTAATTAGTACATTTTTCTGTTAAAATATTTTAGATTTTCTTTATTTCTATCTATATAAATAAAATAAAATTGAAACCACATTATTAATGTAAACTATTTTCAGCTGTTCGTAATTCTTTGGTTTTACTATTCCGTTCTTTTTTTAAAAATCATTTTCACAGGAATTGAAGTATATTAAAATTCACATTTTCCTCATGTGTTTTAAAGTTCAATTAGGTTTTAAAGTTCTATTACTTTCACAAATGATATGGCATATTAAAATCAACTTACAATAAAAGTATTGAATTCATCCCTTTTTTTCCCTACAAATTCTGAATCTAATTGAAAACACAGACCGGATACAATATTTCAATTCCGCATTATGTTAAAAACATAATATTTTTGCTATCGATATTTCTTTGACGACGGAGACTCGCAACTATTGACACCTGGGGAGATAAATTGATTCTCATACGGCAGATCTTATCCGCGAAAAATCGTGAGGCGTGGTAAGAGCCTAATTTGCCGATAAGATAAGCATTTAATATTTATATTACGACCCTCTCTTCTTAATGATCGTGAACAAGTGTTTTGCTATGCAAATTCTCCTGTGCTGTCGCATTATTTATTACTTATTTGCTGCAGGTAGAGATTTATGATCCAACCTTCCCCTTTAATCAAAGCCGTGATTCGCTACTTTTTTTTTTTTTTTTTGGCATGGATGTAGCTAATTTCTTTAAAAACCTTTTTCTCATTTCAAAGAAAGGCGCAAAATATTGAAGTTTATTTTTTAAATAAAATATCTCAATGGACTCTTTATTATTTCATTGTTTGTTTTTGATTAAAAATTTCTCTAACTTATTTTTCATTTCACGTTTATACCACGCATATTTAAATTCTTTTTATTTGTTAGATTTATTTTTAAAATTTCCTAATACGGTACCATCTCGAGTATCCATTAGCAATAATCCGGCTTCCGCACTATCCAGTCTAGATTTCTTTTATCGTAATTAAATGAGAAAGGCAAAGTATGGCAGAAACAGCCATCGATTAAGGATTTTTTCTGAAATTAAAACTAAATTTTTACTTCCATTTTAGAGATATCTCTTCATACTTTTATAATAATTTTTCAGTGAAAAATAAAATCATTTTTTCATTAAAAAATCAAGCCTACGATTTACTTTGACTTTTTGTTCATTTTTCCTGCGTTGAAGTTAGGAATTACAGAATTTATGTTAAAATATAAACAGTTTAAATTCCTTAACTTATTTTTTCTCTAATTAATTCTTGAAACGTACAGTGCTGTATATAAACATATCTAAACTGCCGGTACACAGTATTTTCTATTTAAAATCGATATATTACCGGCAACTGCTTCTATGATTCATTGAACTGGGGCGTTCACATTCTACATGACTAAATAAAAACAGATGGCTTAGAATCCAAAAAGAAATGATAAAATACGTGATAAATTATATAAATAAAATCTTTGTCTTTTGAAATTGGTGGGCAAAGAAATAGGATCATAGAGATACGGCCTATCCGGTTTCTTTGTTATCCAGTCTGTTCTTCAGTCACATTAGGATGGGGGTGTACTGTATTACAGAAATATCTGTTTAATACTCTAACGGGTATTTCATGTACAAATATTCGTATCATGGAAAGGAAAAAAAAATTTTTAAACGAAGCACAATAATTCAGTCTTTGCTTTTAATGCAGTAAAATCATGATTATTTGCAATTTAAGTTATAAAATCTTCAATCATAGATTTTTTTAAAAAATTATTTTAATAAGAATTCTTTTAAAAATTATTTCTCACAAAAGCATTTAGCCAAACAGAAGTATTGAGAAAATACTTTATTAAAAAAAAAGTTTTTTTTTGTTTAAAATAAATACTTTATCTTTATCTGAAAAAATATTTTATATTAAAAAAGTTTTTTTTTTTTTTGTTTAAAAAATGAATAAACCAAAAAATTTGTAAATTTAGGAATCCGCTACTTCATATGTCATAATGGAATTCTTAGAGTTCTTGAAGAAAATAAAAGTTCTCGAACAGAACTTTTGTAATTTTTTAAAACCTTTATTTGTTACATTATAGATTATTGATGGTTGCTGAGGTATTCATTTCTGCCGATATTCAGGAAATCGTTGCACGTTTAGCTTTCCGGTTTGTCAAAAAAAATTTATTCTATATTCCGCAGACAGAACTTGGAAAAAAGATCAATTTCTCATTTTGGAAATTCCTATTTTGCTTCTGCATTTCTAAATAAATACTATATCACATAATTGCTCTCTTTTTATCTTCTTGTACTGCAAATACACACATAGAATTTAATTGCAGTTATTAAAAACATTTCCCATCGCAATTCAAAACAGACGTTCGAGATATTGCTGAGACCGAAAACCATAATCTGAAATTATCGTCTGTTCGTCTGCTAACTAATGTTTAAAAACGCAGGAAGTTAAACACGCAAAATATAGTTCATGATTTATATGAAAAAAGTAATTTTTTTCTGGCCTAAGGAAAATTTGTAAGCATTGAGTAATCTAAGAGTCAAAAAATGCTCAAATGAATAAATTTTTTTTTTAATATTGTTGACACAGTATTTATCGAAATTTCATTGCGACTGTTGATTCAAAAATTTTGTCAGGTTTTTCTGTTTCATTTTACTTTCTGCGTGTTTATCGTATTTCAGACTTATTCTGTATTCAGCAGTTATAAATTCTTAAAATTTCCTAGTAAAAGGCAAATTCTTAATAGAAAAAGATTAAAAATTTTCGAATCTTAAAATGAAAATCTAGTAAAGGGATCAACAAACGACACCTGCAAAGTATTTATATCTTTTTCGTAAAGGACTTCTCGTCTTACGAAAACGTCTTTTGCATTAACATTCGTGGAAATTAAAAATTTTGATACATAGACATGTTTTTCAAATAAAAATTTATTATATGGATATTCTATATTGGTGTCCTTCATGACCTTACGCTTTATACATATTTGCTTAATATCGAAATTCGTCATCTCGAAGTTTGAAAATATTGTGTTGCTATTATTTTATAGTATATAGTAAGATAAAAAAGATATTTCTTTGAATCATATATTAGAGAATTTAGGAAATTTAATAAATTGTTGCAAAAGAACCACTGAAAGGTGAAACCTACACATCCGATAACTTCATGGAAATATTATGATGGAAAAGTTCGATTTCGAATATGGATTTCGCCTTGAATTCGTCATATTACGCAAGTCCCCATAAAATATTTTCCCAATCATAGCTTATTAATTCTTTGGTGCTGACCTCCATATTTGTAAAATTCCTAATATGATATCACATTTTATTTTAACACATTCGCTGCCACAGACGGGCCAATGCGTTACAAATAATATGTAATTGTACCAAACCATCCATGTTATTAGAAGGCACTTTCTCTGCTACAGTTAGAAGATAGCAAAGAAGGGTGATCTCATTAGAGAGATGGTCCTGACATCAGGCGAGGGTGGAGGCAGTGAACGTGTTAAACAATTATTCCTTCTATTTTTTATACGTGAAAAAATTCGAGGGTACCTGAGGATTTTAAGAGTTTGTAAATCACTAGTTAAACGGAAATTTAAATATCAAAAATTCTGTAACAACAGAATAAAATAATTTGAAAGTTGTAAAAAGCAAACTGAACTCTACAACTTGTAAAATTTTGTTTGAAATAGTGTTCAATTATTAATTTATACAAATTATTTATATTAAAAACTATAAAAATAATTGACTAAAAATTTAAGTTTATCCACCTAAAAAAGGTTAAATTATGTTCGCGTGAATATATCTAAAGGTCATAGAAAAGATGGTGGACTCTTTAATTTCAAGTAAAATTCAATTCACGTTATAGCGCACGTGGAAGCAAATATTCTCTAGAGCATAAGGCTCCGACTCCCATTTTGATAAAAGTATCCTTTTCACATTTTTGTTAGATAAT
>JAPMOQ010010428.1:1819067-1940836 GCA_026543055.1 Argiope trifasciata | reverse complement strand
TCGCTTCTTTCGTGTTCAAAATAAAGTGCTTTTTTAACCATTGAGGAAATATAATACATGCTCCTGCTTTTAATGATAACTTTAGAAGGCGCCAAGAAGGACCCTCCGAATTCCTACATCACCGATAAACAAGAATACATCCTGCTGCTCTTATTAGTTTAGAAACATGCTATATTGGAGGAAAATATTGCTTACAGCGAGCAATTAAAACGCCTTTCTAAAAAACGATTTTATTTCGGAAAAAAATCTAAAGTAAAAAAAAAAAAAGAATGCAACGAGAGGGGTTTCCTTAAAACTTCTTTACATTTCTTTAATAAAGGTGTTTTCCTTCTGTGCTCAAAATTATAGAGTTTGAGTAAGGCTGTTAATCACTTGCATGACGCTGGTTAAGAAAAATAGATTTTCTGTGAATCCAGCAAGAGATCTTTGGCGTTTAATCGCTGACAATGCAGTAAATACATTGGTATTGGATATTCGAATACTTAATTTAATTGTCTTTTTTTCCAACTATTTGGAGCTAAAATTTAACATAGAACTACCTTTTAAGCACAAGATCACATACCAAATCTGATGTCAAATTCACTATCTGAGATTCCAAATCAAACAAGATTACTATTTCGTCTGAGCGAATTTCCTTCAAGATTTGAAAAACTATCAACAAATTTAGTTGAAAGACTCGTGCCAAATTTTATTCTTTTTGCTGAAATCATTTTTGAGTTACCCTGTTCATAGACAAACAAATAGACATACTTGAAGTAAAAAGTGTTTTTCTTGCTTAAGATGATCTGAAACTTGGAAACAGAAGTTTAAATTTTTTGTCGATTACAATAATTTATTCGAGAAAGATTAAAAAGAATCGCACATTTGGTCACCATAAATTTTGGTCTTAACTAGTAGCAGCTCAGATACCCTTAAAATCAACTTTTTATTTTGCATTCAACTAGGGGGTATCTACTGAGGCAAGAGTGGATTTTGATGCTTTTAGGATTGGACATGGCATAAAATTTAACATTTGAGTCCGTTATGCTTATCGATTTATTTCTTGACTTCTGCCTTTGTTTTTCTTTATTGTTATTATTATTTTCCTTATTTTGTTGCTGATTGAACTCGAAAAATAGATAAATACATTTCAAAATAAAATAATAACCACAAAAAAGAAGTCTTTAAAATAGTTTCAAGACTTTTGCTGCTCTGTAACTTCCCTTCACCACTCCTGCCTCAAAAATTGGGACGAAACTGGTTATCTGTGTTTCTAAACATTTTATCCTGTCTCTATCAATGTATCATTATTGATATTTGAGCTCCAAAAATTAAGAAACTTTCTTTTTAATTATATTTGAACCCTTTGACTACTAATCAGGTCCAATCAACCGCACAAATTTTACACTGTCTTGACAGTTTTTGTTACAATATAGCGTTACAGGATGTAAAGCGTGACTGTTTGATGGTAACTCGTTTTGCATCCTGAATCTCACGTTTGAAATGGAAACCTGCAGCCAGTATAGTATTTCCACTAGTTTGGCAGGGTCAGTTTTAAAAAAGATAAAAAGAAAAAAATTATATTTTACTTGTATTTAAAATAACAACAGTAAAATAAATTTTGAATGCATGATGAGCCAGTTTCAGATGTTCTTAAAAGAATACAATAACGCGTATATAATTTACGCCGCTCAATTTATTTAAGTTCACTGATTACAGTCATTATTACTTTGACAGAATGTCTTCAGCGAAGGAGGTTAAGAATTCCTATGAATTTTATATTCCATTAGCTCTGAAAACAATTTTTTTCTCCGAAGACGGATTTTTAAAAGTCATTCTTCTCAGAGAAAAGACTTCATCCGTCGGAACGATGAAATGACATAATTGCCGTTTCCGTATAATCTACAACATCTTTTCACGTGGAAGTTAAATAATGTTTAGTTGCTTCAACATTCAAACAACATTCAAATGACGCAATTTAGCACATTTCGACGCGTATAATGCAATAGTATTGCATGAAATAAATTTTATGTTCAATGATTTCGTATCAACACTACACTGCATTTAATTTTAACGATATATTTTGCATTAACTATGACATTAGGAAATTTTTAAGACAATAGCTGTTATGTAATTGAAATTTTAAAATAAAAATTAATATTTTATGCATCTAGAATTGTAAACAAATATTGCTCAAACGTTGCAGAATTAATTACTCTAATGAAATGGATGTCTACATTGCAAGAATTTCGCTATCATTAAACTGCTATTTCAATTATAAGATGTTTTGTTGATTACGTATTCAAAACAAATGCTTTTACGCAACCATAAACGTAAACAGGTTTTTTTCAACCTTTTAGATACGAAATTCTCGTGATATGGAACTATCTACTCTACAATAATTGTTTTTATCAGTAAACAGTCGATTTAAATATAAACAAACATTTAGCATCATAAAACACTTTTCATTTTTCCTTCCTCTAGATTAATTTTTTATCGTTCATAATTTTGATTATTCACCTTCCATTTCAATTGATAATAAAATTAATATGGAAAGACACGAATTAATTGCAATTTTGCATTGTCATGCTATTCGGCCTTTTAATATCATTATGCAGTTTATTCAAATCCAGTAACTTCAAAAATCGCAATTTTACAGAACATTCATTTATTAATTCATGAATCAGATTTATTTGGCTGCTCGTTAAAAGGACTATTTTAGTTCTTTTAATGAATCATAATATATGTTTTCGTGTTTTATTCCATTTTAGATCATAAGTACAATTTTCTTTATCATTTTTAACTGTTTTAGGAACTCGTGATTTACAGCAAAATCGTCTGGCAAAAAATTTAATTTCCAATAAAATCAGATTATTTATTTATTTGATTGGCAACAAATGTAAAATTTCGAATTCTTATTAGTAGTCTGGGAAATGAATTTCCTTTTATTTTATGGAAAATATTTCATGAGAAAATTTGCAAAAATTATGATTTTGCTTGTATCTGAACGGCGAGTTATTTTTCAATTTTTGCTCTCGTGTTCTTTTCATTATTCTTTATTCTTTTCCTTTTCTATGAAAATTTAGGAGTTACTTATATCCAAACGATAATTTTAGTGAGAAAAAAAATTAAATATTATTTTTCCACACATTTCAGGCTGTGGTGCTACACGGTACGGAAATGCCAGTGAAAGAATTGTAGGTGGACGATTGGCGAACCGTGGTGAATTTCCATGGCAAGTAAGTTCCTTTGCAACCTTTTTCAAATAGTGCATGGCAATATTTTTTCAGTGAAGAATATAAGTACATCAAAAGAATCAATGAGCGATATATCAAAATTATATGATAAATGTTGGGCATGCTGTGTTGTTCTATTTCTACTGATTGTTGTACTTTTCATTCAAGCATTAAATTGAAGCAGAATTTATTGGATGAATCGAATAGAGCTTATTTCACTGTTATATATATTATTCTTAATTCACTACAGTTTTTTTATTAGCATGGTTTTTAAAATGAAAATCTTAAAATACTAACTAACTTAATATATTAGATTTAAAACAAGCCTCCAGTAAAGATTAGGAGATTAGGGAATACAGTTAGCAATTAAATTTTAAATTTACAGTCAAATAATTTAAAAGAAAATAGGTTAAGCATTTAGTACACTACCCTAAATTGGATTACATTGAAAATATCAATAATTGGATAAAAATGGCTGAAGAATTAGAATATTAAAAAGAGCATAATCGGTCAATAGTAAAATTATGCAATTCTCGAAAGAAAAGTCAGATACCTGTTTTTGTAAGGTCTATATTCAAAGAGGTTGTACTTCTTTAAGAGGAGGGCTCAGTGTTTGAGGTATATTGTTACGAATTGTAATATTACATTCCTGCACTGTAAGTCGGTTAGTAAGGAAAATTGTTTTTTAAACGAAATTCTAAAGCTGAATGGATGCCGGATCAGTGATAACTGATAAATTCAGCATTAAATTCTTTAAAAAAAATGAACGCAGATTATACGAGAATCTTGGAAATAGCTCTATTAGCATTCAAGTTCAAGCGTTTGTTCTATAACATTCAATTCTCTGTCTAGGCCGCCATAATAACCCCAAAGATGGAGTTAATGAGTCAATAGACGAATCGGTATACTTGAATACTTGTAATCTGCTCAAACAAGTTGATCTAATTATCTGAAGAAATTTAATCCTGCGAATCCTCTCTGAGAGCTTTTTGCTTTTAATTGTTGATTACTTCTGATTTTCTCTTCGTGTGTTGCTATTTGTAACAGGTACTCCATGCTTACTTTGAGTTTTGTCACTTTAGTAACTTACTTTCTCGTAGAATAAAGTAACTTTATTCGTTACTGAATCTATGGACTGTTTCACTGTATAATCTATGGGAGGATTTTGGATTTTTTCTTAACAATATCTTGGGAGAAGTACAGAGGATTCTATTTTTTGAATTATGGCAGAAGGTCATTCAGATACTTGCTGCATCTGAAATGGATTTCTTTTAGATGTTAATTTCATCTCATTAATGATGTATTTACAAAATTCCTCTTCCCCAAATTCTTTACTAAGATGATTTTGAGGAGAGGAATTAATTTTGAATAATTATTTTCAGCTTATTTATTTGTTCCAAATTTTTTTGCAAGATTTAAATATTTGCATTTAGATATCAATGTTTTTCACATTCTCAAATAAAAAATTAGCAGTTCTTTATCCATTAGAATCCCTTACAATTTGAATGCACTCACGCATGCTTAATATGATTTAATTAAATTATAATTAGTAAAATATATGAAAATGTAACTTATAATTTATTGAGTAGAAAATTTAACTGCACAAAGCCTTCTGCAAATAATACAGAGAAGAGTTTTATTTTTCCTCTAGTGCTAAATAGAAATGCTAGACAATAAGCACACGGAAAATATTGCAGAGTGTGGAAATAAAACATCTGGTTTCAGATCCATTATTTTATCAATTTTCCTCGAGGAAATATTTCAGTGTTACTTACGCAATGTTAAAATGTGATGGTATTTCTTCAGTCTATGCAAACAAAAGCCAGAAAACAACTTCTACGTTCCAATCAATATAACTGGAAAGTCAAATCAAACTTTATAATCGTAAATAATATTTTTGAAAGAGAAATATTTATTACTCATTTAGAGTAGAGAAAATGGTTTCCTGAATCTTTCTCGATCACCAATTATTAAAGTTTCAATCCACTTTTTCACATTCGAAAATTGTGATCTTAGTGCAAAGTGTGAATATCACAAAGGCTCAGATTTTTATTTTTAGAGTTTTACCCAAGAAAATTGTGTCCTTGTCGTATGTATTTGTACTTCATATAATAGAAAAGTCACTTTTTAATATTTTTTTGTCGATTGTTTCAAACCAAAATTTGACAAAGAACTAGAATTTTATTAGCAAGAAGACTAAAAAAATTTCATTTATCTAAATCATTACATTTTTTGTGTTATCGCATTTATAAGCATGCAAATACCCATACCCGCAGATCGTCACTCCTATATCTACATTTTATATGATAAAAATTGTCAAATTTTATCTATCTAATTCTTTAAGTTTTATAGTTATTGTATTCATTAGCATTTGAAAAATGTATAGATAAATTATCAATGAAAGAATTTCACTCCAAATTTATGAGAAATTTACAAGTATCATCCGTCTATCTCAAAGTGTTTTGAAGTATCCCTTTCACAAACACATAGCACAATTCTAGAAAAGTGTTTACTGAATTCAGGGAGATACGAAACGGAAAGGTTCGTATCTTTTGGTCTGGAGTTTGATTTTTTTGGGGTGATTGCAGTATTTTCTTCATGTGCATATGTACAAGAAAGTTAAAAAAATGTATTTCTAAATCTTGCACTTAAATGGTAAGTACTAAGTTATTACTGCATTGTTTATTTTGTTGATTCATTAAATGAAGAACTGTTTGTCTACAGGTTCTTGAATTTGAACAATATGAAAGCGGTCATGTTAATTTTAACCGGAACACTTTATCAATATAAGAATGTTCCATCCACTACGTGAGATCAGTGCAGTAAATGGTGTCCAAGAAAAGTATTTTTCTTTTGGACGCCAGCAATGGCGTATTTTTAGCGCTATGCAATGGCTTGGACGAGCTTTTTAATAATGGCGCCAGCAATGGCTTGGGCGAACAATGGCGTATTTTTTACCATCTCATTATAATTGTCTTAAAAATGATCATAATGTCTTACCTATACAGCGCTCCTCAGCTTACCCCATGGGGTCTGCATACACAATTCGCCCTTCGTCTGCCATGCTAAATTCAGAGAAAAGAGCTTACAATCTCTTCGAACAATTCATACTTCGAAACGAAGCGAGATCTTCTAGGCAACTCTTGAGCAGTTGGTATCGAGTTATATGCTAAATATTCCAAGCAAATTTTGAAATAAAAAATCACTCTTATTGAAGTGAGTGTACTTACTTGTCAGTGTGAGAGAGCAGAGTTCACTGTTAATTATGCAATTTTTTTTTATCATGTAGCTCTGAAGCCATTCTTGTTGTATCCATTGCGAAAGGCGTCTTCAGTTTTATTCTCAGTTTTCTCAAAAGAGAGCTTTAATCACCCAATTAAAATCGTGTCCCGTTGTTTGATTGAAAATAAATTAAACAAAGTTAAATATAGATTATGAGATAATATAGATAAATAATTAGATAAAGATTAGATAAAAATAACAAAGGAATAAATAATATAGCTCTTGTGTAACATAAATCAGAAGATTTAAATTTATTTTGACAATGAATAATTTAATTATATACTATAATACGAGGAATGGTTGCCAAGTCGAAAATCGCCCCAGAATTAATAAACTCCGGTAAACTTGGCGGACTGGGGTTTTTGGCCACGAGGAATCGATTGGTACCAGTTTTGAAGCGCTACGGTCGAGCAGTTCGGAGTTACAGATAGGATATTTTCAAACTTTATTAGTTCGCCCTAATGGCTACTTAAATTTTCAAGCGGTAACGTGCTGCCATCTATAGACAATATGGCGAACTAATAAAGTTTTATGTTTATGCTGTTATAGGTTTATAATATGTTTCTTATGTATGTATATATGTTTGGTTTTTCTAAATAAATTTGTCAAAGATATTGAACTTCAACACTCTTCAATCTTTACCTTTGTATAGAATAGTTCCCTTTCCAAACTCTAACTTTGTTTAGAATAGTTTACAATGGAGCACTTTAACCGGTTATCTTTTCACCAATGGTTTCACAAATTTTCTTATGGCATGTATTGTTTTGATAAATCACAATTGAAAATTTAAATCTTCGAGTTAGCTTCGATACCTGTTTTCTCCGAGCGGAGCTCGGTCACCCGCTGGTTACGTAAATTACAATTCTTTTACAATGTCTACAATTAAATAAATAAAAATTTGGAATCCACATTTTTTTATTGTTTTCTAGCTTATGAGATTCTAAAAAGGAAATACTTCAATCATGAAAAAATATGACCGCCATATTTACTTGAAATTTGATTGATTTGGAAAATTTAAAATTTACATTTTGGATATTCCAAAGTTTGAATAACTATTTCAGAAACTATGTCTGTTCTTTCCGTTCGTGTACATGTGAGCATGATAAAGCAGAAAAGCACTGGTCAAGATCAAGTGAAACTCGGGATATTCCTCGGACCCTATTTGAAATTATCTGTTTATAAGTATACACATGATCCCGATAATTTAGATAGTCAATGAACTAGATGGAAAAAATTCATTTGAAAGTTCATTCGAAAATATACAAGTATTATCCTAAATTTTGGAACAAATTTTTTAATAGGAATAGAAGTATTTTTACACATTGTCTCCTTCATTTAAGGTATAAAAGTATCAAATCGCATTCATGATAACAAATATTATTGCATTCTTTTCATTTGAAAGTGAATAGGACAAAAAATCGAAAGAAGACTAAATTTTATTTTAACTTGAAGAGAATGTGTAGTTTCAAATAATTGTGAAAAATGGATATTTTAATTCTTAAAAAAAGGAATGTTTTATATTTTTAATGTTTGTTTTTATAATTTTTTAAGGTATCTCTGGAATTAAATCACCCTCAGAAAGGCAATATTCCTCATTTCTGCGGAGCAGTCCTCATCGATAAGCAATGGCTTCTCACAGCAGCACATTGTGTCATGAAGTAGGTACTGTTTTAATAATAATTAGCTGGTTGCTGCCGTCTAACTTTAAAATTGACTTTCAATATCCTATACAATAATTCTACTAATGATAGGTGAACTAAATAGTCATTCAAGGCGTTTCATATACTCAAAACTCAATGGAACCAAGATATTGAACTGGTCAAGCATCTGAAAACTCTGATGCTATCATTCTTACAATTTCGATTTCATAAACAATTCTTGAATATTTGACAGTTGAAAATTGGGGACCAATTTGGTTTTTTTAGAAATTTTCTTCGACAAGTTTTAAGGGAGGTCTTTATGGCCCATGTTGCAAAAGTATGATTATTTTTTCATAAAAAAAGATAAAATTAAATGTAATTAAACTATTTTTTGAGCAAATGTCTTTCAATTCAATCTCATGTGAGCAATATTAGTTGTTATTTTATTTATTTAGTATCATTTATAAAATGAGAGAGGGAGCAATTTAAAATGACACTTTTTGAGATAAATTTGTTTCTTGAAAATATTCAAATGTTATATTTTTCTAAAATGATCCCATCATTCTAATTAGTCAATTGAGCAATAAGTTTGAGGTTGTTATTCTCTGAACAATTGACAATACTAGTTTAGAAAATTCCCTGAAATGTAATACGGAATTCTTTGCTGCATTTTATTATCAAATAAACACATACCAATGCTTGTATTAATCATAGCTACTTAAAATTATTCAAGCTAAAAATAGTCAATTATAAACAGGTAAGAAACGACTGACTAACGAAAGGACTGAATTTAATTTGAAAGGGATATCTATGGCCAGATTTATAAAGCGAACTTAACCGATGATGGATATCTTATATGTTAAGCTTCACCAATAGAATTCATCAATAGAATCTTTATCCAACAAAGCAGGATGTTTAGATTAATTATCTTCAATACGCGAAATTCGTTCATTATAAAATATTTCGCGAAAGCATTTTAGTTTGAAATTTTCTGGCAAGTCATAGTGTACCTGAAGGATAAGAAGCTCGGATTCAAGGTAAAAATATCAATTCCTTGAAAAATACAGTATATATATATAGGGTCAGTGTGCGTAATATAAACAAAATGAACAAAACAGCCATGAACAAAAAGACAAATATTGTCAATTGAAAGTTTGGAATTTGAGGCAGGTTAAAGTATCATTTTCGTTATCTAGCAGAAGATTAAACTTATGACATCCACTTCTAAACAGCGACGCGTTATTTTCAAATTGACGTTGTGTAAGACATCAAATGAATTAGAATTTTTCCAAATTCCGTATTCTGTAATAGATTACAATTCTCATTAAAATCGAAAATAATTAAATACGCCAATGTGAATAATTTTTATCTATTTCGCATTGGATATCCATATTAGTTTAAAATATGGATGAAAGAAAATTGACGAAATAGCACTCCGCTCATCATAAAGATAAGATTTCATTATTCAAAGGACACATAAATAAACACTAAAAATGGCTTCAATTTTTTTTAAATTACGAGTTTAAAAAGCAAAAGGAAAACGTTAAAGCACGCGTGAACAGTACACTCTTTACTGACCATTAAAAAACAATCAGAGAACCACGACACTTAAGGTTCAATGTTCGATTATTGTACCTCTGGATTCCAAATTCAATTTCATCTAAGATCAGCCATGTAAGCGAGTGTAATAAACGCTATATCTTTAGGGATCAAATGTCCTTCTATGGTTGCGCCAGAGCAGTTGGGAGAAAAGAATATCAACTCAAATGTTAGGATCTTTCCAAAACTATCTGATACCTAGATATCAGATAGTTTTGGAAAAATCCTAACATTTGATCTTCACTTCCTATATACATTTAATCTAATTAAGATACATCTAGTTTATTCCTAGGTGTATTTTAATTAGATTAAATGTCTTGCTTGAAATTATATTATGAGAATATGTAAAGTGGACTTCGGAGTTTGTAATTACGATAAGATGACAAACACATCATCTGATCCACCAATCTTTTCAATAGACTTCCTCGTCATGCTGATAGAAGGATGTAAAACTTCGATAAAACGAATCTTAAATCCGTCAGCGATCTTGAAGAAAGGAATTATTAACTTGTATGTCTTTAAATATCCCTAGAGTATCGAAAGAACGATATGTTAATACATAGCTAAAAATGTTTTTATAAAAACGATAACCAAGTACAGAAAGAATAATCATCACATCAGACTATTCCGACCTCCCCGAAAAATCATAAAAAATCTGAATGACAGACCATCGCCACAACATTAATGGGAACTAAGGTTCAATCCTAAAGGCCATCACTGGCCACAGTACAACCCTTCCCAAAGGAAGCACATCCTATCGTCAATAGGAGATAGATACTATACATGCTCTTTGAGTAACAAACAGTTGCTTTTGTATTAAAGGAAGAAAGAGAAAAAAATTTCATCTTTGTTGCCAAATTTCTTTGAAGTTATTGAATTTATATCATTTTCGAATTCCTGCAGTCCACAATTCGCTTTACCCCACCCTACCTATTGGAAGGCACGTGTTGGAGAGCATAATTTGAAAGAGCGCGATGAGAGCGAGAAGAAAATCGCAATCAGTCAAGTTTATTACTACCCATGGTACCATGGATACGACAACGACATAGCCATGATGAAGCTTGCCGAACCAGTGCCTAGCAGTTCGAACATCAAGCCCATCTGCCTTCCGACTGAGACAGACACTTTTGAGAACCAGTGGTGTACAGCCAGTGGATGGGGAAAGGTCGATTTTAGTAAGTAATATGTATTAAAAAATATTAAAAATATATAAAAATATAGTTATCCTATACCGATGATTCTTTAACTTTTTTTCTCTCAAGATTAATTTTTGAGTCGAAGAAAAACTTTAGTTCTCATTTATAGTCAGGAAAAATATAACTGCCATCTCAATGTTTTTCTAAATAGCTGGTATCTTGTATGTCAATCAGATTGAAAATTTTTATAAATCTGATAAAACTAGAAAGTTTGATCTAGGAAGTTTCGACGAAAATTTTCTACTCAAGATCTTTCTTCAATTATGTTTGAGTTCAAACATTAAAAAGTTTGAAATAAAAAAAAATTGATAAAAATTGACAAAATTGACTGTTAAAAATTGACATTGTCAATATTTTTTCTTTTCCTCTTTAAATAAATACCAATCCGCAATCTTAAAAACCTTGAAATTTAAGGAAATGAAAGCCTTGATTTTTCATAGGATAGAAAGTGGGATGACGATAATTTATGTCAAGAAGTGTTTTATCTGAAAAGAAAGAAAAATTGAAAAAAAGAAAATGTGTAAGAACAATGGCTAGAGTCAGATATCTGATATT
Organism: Argiope trifasciata; assembly: GCA_026543055.1. Taxonomy (NCBI): domain Eukaryota; kingdom Metazoa; phylum Arthropoda; class Arachnida; order Araneae; family Araneidae; genus Argiope; species Argiope trifasciata. The sequence goes on along the minus strand of JAPMOQ010010428.1, from coordinate 1,929,349 downwards.
TTTCGAAACGTTTTTTGAAAAAGTGGTTAGTTTAGTAGACAAAGAACAGACGGCGATAAAACATGGAAAAGGGGCAGTAGATCTTTTCTGTGTGCTGTTACAACAATAGTTTCTAGTCCAAAAGTGAAGAGAATAAGAGTAACGCAAGTATCATCTTGTTAGAATTGACTTTAATATTCCATTTAATCTTTATTTGTTAACATTTATGTTAAACGAATAGCTTTTTTTAATGTTTCGTCTAACATTAGCACCTATAAAGAATTAATTTTATGTAGATTAAATATGAATCTACTTCTTTAAGAAAATTATGAAACATAAATACTTTATTAGTATTAACATCCAATTTTATAAGTTTTATGCACTTTTCTGACTGCGAGAAAAAACAGTTTTAAATTAAACAATAGTTAACTGAATATAAACAGAAATGCAATTTTTCTTTTTTGAAGTTTATGAATAAAATGAGTAGCATTTGTTTGCCTTGCTGAAAACTTTACAAATTGTTGAAGTTGATTCATAGAAAAATGCTGAAGAATTTTATGAGAAAACTATTCTCCGATTTGATATCCTTTTCAATAAATATCTGTATAATTGCTATGAAATTAGTTGGTTCGTTAATTATTGAAGTATGTATGTATGCATACGAAAATAAGATCGTAAGTAACCTTTTTTTGGAGTGTAGATACTTCAATAATGATTGAAGATCCTCGATCCATCAAATCCAGAAATCCTTTATTCCAACTTTCTCAAATTACTTCAATCGCAGAACGATTATTTAAAATTCAGATTCCCCCTTCCCATGTATTTCCAAATCCTCAACGATACAAAAGAAATGTAATGCATGTCAGAAAATGGATGAAAATTCTAGAAAGAGACAACTATCATAGCAATCAAACTTTTTATCGACTGGGAAGGAAATTGCTCTTGCTTAAAGAGAGAAATTAAAGAATTGTTAATTAAATAATTTAAATGAGACTCTCGACATTGAATGGTAGGGAAAACCAACTTCAGAAAGTTAAAATTACGGCTACAATTTGAGAAATGATTTGAATTTATAATATAACATATATTATAAATTCACATTATCCTTGAATTTGAACCTTTTCTTTGCTAGTATATTTGAATAAAGTCATTTATTTTGAGCAATTCAGGAGTGCAATTTTTTTTCCAAGAATTATTCATTTAACATACAGCCATGCCTTAAAAATATCTTATTATCTATTTTTATTTTAGCATCTAGAGCATCGGAGGACCTGAGGGCCGTAGCCATTCAAGTATTTGACAACAGCAAGTGCAACATTTACACCACTCGATTCCGCATCCCCATACAAGCATGGCACTTGTGCGCCGGAACTATGGAAGGCGGCAAAGGAACGTGCCAGGTAATATTTTCTGACTATTTTAGTTTTATCAGTTTCTTATTTTGTGGGCCGCTGTAGCCTGGTTGGCAAGAGCGTCAGTCTCGTAACCAAAAGGTCGCGTGTTCTGTCCTCGTCTTAGCTAAAGACCACCGTGCTGGCTAATGGCAGTGGGGGCACGTTAAATAGGTCGTGACTGCAATGTCCTCCAAGTTCCCGTAACAAATGATACCTCTGGAGGTACTGAATCAGGGATGAGTCGGTCCCTGATTTGGATCTAAATTCTGACGTGGGCGATGGACTCCCCTTAAAAAGGGTTGTGTCGCTAGTGTCCGAACAAAGTCGTATTAACGGTGCTCGTTAACAACGAAAGGTGCATACCTCTGCCTTGAAAGAGCTCCGCTCACTCGGGCTTGGTAAGACAAAGTGGCATTAGACCCGCCACCCTTATTTTGTAAAATTATTTCTCGAAATCTATATTTATAAAAAGATTTATATGTATTTGGGATATGCCAATGTCAGTGATGTGGGAGGTTGTTTCAAGAGCGCCTAGGCTCGACGGCCTTTAATCTCTCCTTCAACTGGAATGGTGGATGACAGACAGTTTATCGTTGACATAAATATTATAGTTAATTTAGTAAAATAACTGTAGTACTGTGTAGTAACATAATGTAAGCATCATGTAGGAAGATTTTAACATAACATTTATATTTAATTAAGAGGAGAGAAAGAAAGACAGAAAAAAGATTTTCATGGCGCGTGGTAGATTGTTCTAATTTATGCATTGGCAATTAGCAGAGCTGCGGTGTGGAGTTACGTGGATTGCCTAGATAAGAAGGGTATGGGGTCTTCTGCTATTTTAGTTGCTTTTGGGGTCATAGGCTAGTATCTCTTTTATAGAGATATTATTTGCGTCATCAAATTTGTTATAGTAATTAATTGCTATTTTTTAAAAATATTCTTCAATGATGGGTATATTTGTGATATCTGTTAGCTAAATAACATCTGTCAATGAAACCTATTGCAGTTATAGCCATGAAGTATAGCACACATATAACCGCAATAGTGACTCAATGCAAAATGAAACCCAAATTTTAAAATGTAATGCAGAATTTTTAAAATTTCCTATATCATGACATTTTGTATGAGTTTCCATTTTAAAACAAAACTAGGATATCAAGAGGATCAGACCTCGTAATTTTGAGCCATGGTCAAATGACGAGAGCTACACTTGAACTGGTATCCCCCTCTCCAAGCTTCCATACCACATCAGCCGGAGAACGTTTGGTTTAAGGATGGCTCAACGAACTTAATGTGCCACAGACCCGCTTACACCACAGTTTTTCAGTAGAATCGTGTTTCGAAATCGAGGCCCTTCAGTTCCGAAGCCGAAACTTACTACCAGGACACTCAGGCCCATGTGTTTGTTTCTAGTATCGGTTTTAGCGGTAGTAAAAAAAATTATACTTTCAAAGTGAGCAATCAATGATAATTCTGAAGGAATTATTTCGTTTTGTGCCTCTGACGTAATTAACGGGATTTTGAAAATCTTTTAATAACTTTTTTTGGAAAATTTTTTAAAATAAAAACTAAAATTTCTGCATTCGTCATTCCGATTCCTTAATCTTTTTCTAATTCCTGAATGTGATTATACAAACATCTCTAATTTAAATTATGAATGATCAAACTGTTTTATACTGTTGACTTTTGATGAATCTTTTTCTAATGAGTTCAGAGATTTTCTTTACAGATCTAAAAGACAACTGTAAATTCGTGGGAAATTGAGAAATCATTTCCACAATCAGGATTTCCGTATTATTTCCAAAGAATAATGAAAATCAATTTTATATATTTAAATTTTGGCTGCATTGTTTGAAAAAACCTTCTAATTTCATTTTCTCCCTTTTTCTTTTTTTTAAGCAACTTCATTTACAATAATTTATTTCGATTTTAATTATCTGTAGTCCCCGTGCAATAGAATTACAAAGCAGTAAAAAAAACTATCATTGTTTTCAATTTCGTTTTCATAGAATTATTTTATTTTATTGTGGTTTCGATTCAATATCTTGTGTTTCATCATCTTATGTAGATCAAATCAGAATGAAGAGCAATTATACCAAAGCTTTTCCTCAAATTTGAATCATCAATTATGATGTAATATTTATTTCTTTGACAAAAGTCTTTTTTAACAATTAGAAATAAATACAGATTTACTGAATTGAAGTACATTTACATGGAAGCATATTTATGAAAGTATTGAAGCTAATGTTTCTAAAATCTCCATAAATTTAGACAAACATATTGCCTTTTTTATTACTTTTAAAACATTGATTTTTAATAAATGAGAAAAACACACCTATTTCTGGAGATGTGGAAAAATCAACATAATAAATTTCAAACTTAATTATGAGTAAAAAAGACGTTTCGGGCTCTTTTTAAATAAATCTTTTGTTATAAATATCGTATCAATGGTTGGATAAGTTTATCTCCATGTTTTATTTTGATTACTTAAAATAGTTGAATTCTGTTCATTTTTTGCTACGCTTACACAACTGTCTTAGACTTTTGGAAAACATTTAAATTCAGCGGAAAAAGAGTAATTTAGAATTTCAAATTGGATGTTCACTTTTTAATGGCATCAAAATTTTACTGAAATTACGTACATAATTCTTAGATTATTGTGGATAATTAACATGGGGATATTTTTTACAGCATTCTTAGAAGATTTTATAAAATATAATGCATAATTTAGTAATTTTGAGCATTATTTTCTGTTAGTTAATCACTTTTTAAAAATTTTGTTGTGATCTGCATTTAGAAGCTTATTTCTAATAAACAAGCGATTAGTTTATATAGAGTGATAAAAACTTTGTTGGATTGTTCATTAAAATTTGGAACTTTGAAGATCCACTTAGGCTCCATCTTCACTGTTGAAATTTGGTTCGTAAATGGGCATCAACAGTATTATAGTTCCCAACAAAGACTCTAGGATAACAAATCTAAAAAATTAAATACATACTAAAATTTAATTAATTTTATTTCAAACAATAGCATATTTCATAAAGATGTGCGATAAACTTCGCTATTACAAATAAATTGCATTTTCGTAGAAAAATATTAGACATTATAAAGAATTTCCTTTAATTATGAAAAGAATTAAATGAATTAGCGGGAAGGCACTTGAAGGCTACTTTTATGATGGAAATAAAAATTTTGAGCCGCAGACAGATCACAAGGACCATACCTTAGACAGCAAGTAATACTTGCATGCCATAGCAAGGATGTAATGTTTTTATTTAAATGAGTAGGTCACCCAACACAGCAGGTCTTGAATGTGTGATTCTGATAAGCTACGTTCCGACGTCCCTTCCTCGTTTTGAGACAGGCACATTTTGCCCTCTTTCCCCTCTGTTATGTTCCTCTGGGGTTCTCTGACAACACTTTCATGAAAGTTTTTGGAAACTTTTATAGTCGGGTCAGATGGCAGATTTATGACAATATCCGTGAAGATAACAGGCTGTCAGAAAGGGGCTATAAACAGTCGTAAACGTGCATCAAGAAACCGCAGTTGCTGCAAGAATAGAGATATTTGTGTTTGGTTCGACACGAATATTTTGAATGGCTTTATACAAACAAAGAAAGTTCCATTCAGAAGTCTTTAATTAGTCATTTCTTCTTATATTATTTTCAAAAATTTTACGATGATTTATTTTTTTGCATAGTTGAGTGTTTTGATTGTTAATTTTTTATACTCGTTCCAGGGTGATTCCGGCGGTCCTTTAGCATGCCAGACACCAAGAGGTTGGGTTCTTGCCGGACTCACTTCATTCGGATCCGGCTGTGCCAAGCGAGGATTCCCGGATGTCTATACTAGAGTGTCCCACTTTTTGTCCTGGATCAAGCAAATACGCGGCTATTAAAACATCTACATATCAACCATAGCATTTTATTTATTTATTCATTCGGTAATGGATGCAGCTTACACCCACACCTTTCGAAGAGGGAAACTGCTGGTTGGTTATCCTTGCTTGCTAGTGCCAAAATGAATGACCTGAAAAGTGCCATCATTATTTAAAGCATTTGGAATTCGTATCTTTGATTCGCTCTACATATTGGCCTCTCTACTAAGAATGGGAGAAGCTGATGTTTGATGCAGATGTATGTCTTGTTGTAAAATTGTAATCTGAAATGAAATGCAATAAATAGTTTTTGCTGACTGAAATGTTGATAAATTTTTGTTGTCAATGGAATACATCTCATTAAGCCGAAAAAAAAATCGACAAAAATATAAAGTAGAATCTTACCAAAGCACTTGAAATGATAACAATTATTACAACTACTTTTGATTATAATATCATAAATTCACATTTCGTTTTCAATTCTAATTTCATTCATTAAGGCGAGATTTCATGATATTATTAATACTTGAAGGCTATTTAGAAAAGGATTAAATCCTGTCGTTTCCAACGAAGCATGAAATACACTTTTAATCCTAAACTTCTTTAATGAGACGACATGTAATTTTTAGGAAAAGGTTGGACAGTTTTCAACTTATATTTTACAGCTATTTCACATATAAAGTATCGCGCCTGAATTTAAAATAGAGGATAATGATAGTTTTAATACTATTTAATCCAATATATATAACCAAATTTATGAATCATCTCTCCTTTTTCACATGCACCTATTTTACATGAAAAAGGTAATAGGAGATTTTCGGTTTATCATAGAGACATTGAATTACTGAAGTAAAAATCTGGCTTAGCTACGATATAGGAGTAGATTGACTTCATGAAAAATGTTAAAGGGAAATTCACCCATACTTATATTTTTGTCGGGAAGAAAACAAGGAAAAGATCTGATCGTCATGAAAAACTATAGTATTGCCAAAGTTCAAGTTGATCAACCCTATTGGAACAAAAAATAACGCAGCATCATATCAAAAACTTTAATAATTAAAATTTGAAATGAAATTTAACCAAATATTTGGAATTTTCTAAATATGTGCATATATTTAAATTCAAACATAAGCAAATATTTAGAAAATTCTCTACAGTATGCCTGAATCTATCTTCCGATGAAGAGAAGGAAATATGCGAAAATCCCTTTTAGCGTGGAAATTCACAAAATCGCAGTATTGGACAAAAGACCTAGGCAAAAATAAATTTAGGTGGGCATAAGAAATTACACATCATCCAGAAAGTCAGTTTGTTGTATATAAGGTTCAATGAAGAGATTTAGAACAGATAAAACGTAATATTCATAACCGATCACACCTATTCTGTCATATTTCAATTGGTTCTACAACCAAGATGACCTCTCTGATGGAGAGGAAGTAGATTATTTTTTTCATTATGTTATTAGCTACCATCTAACCACGCGTTTTCACTTTAATGAGGCTATCCATGACTTCGAACCAATCTAATGGAACAGAATGTCCTAGATAAAAAAATAAATTAAAAAAAAACTAGTGTCGTATTTATTAGGAATAACAAAGTTCTGCTTTCACTGTATGCAAGACAAGAATAGTTCGTTCTTTCGATATTCCTAATTCAAACTTTATATCAAATTTCATGAATTCGTTTTTCTCTCTAAACAAATTTACAGTTGCATGATATATTATATAATTGTTGTATTATGCATTGATGGTAATATATTGAGCAATGAATTTTACCAATTATATGGTTTTTTCCCTTCAAATAAATCTGTTCGCATATATTCACTTAACTAAGAATTATTATTAAAGACAAGCAGAGTGCCATGAAAAATCATTTGCATTATAAAAGGATTGAAAACATGAGTAAAGAAAGTATATTTTGAATTTGGGAGTTAACTGTAGTGAAAAAGAAAGAGAAAAGATAATTTTATGGATAATTTTATTTACCGAGTGCTAGGGCCCTCAACAATTAACTATTTTTATTGATTAGACGGCTCTCGATATCACAATAACATCCTTCATTTTCGGAGACAGTTTTTAAAATGAGGGTATCGAGCATATGGAATCGGCAGCATATCCATTCATCCGAATCCAATGAAAAATGCATGGGACGTTCTAGAACAGATTGCTGCTCGGCCAGAATCTCCTCTGACCATTAAAAGATTAGAGAATATATAAGGAGAAAAAGGAAAAACTGCTATAGAATTTACTGGGCCTGTTTATAAATTCTAGGTCAACCCTATATCCAATCATTTTAATGTTTTGGGAAGATTACAAGCCTTACTAATCTCGCCTAAAATTCGAAAAAAAATCAATTTAGTAAATCTTTTTTTGCAAATATTTGAAACTTCCACAAATACTTCAGCTTTGTATCATTAATAAAGAATAAAATAATTTTGTAAGAGAAGCTGTCTAAGACTATAATGTTCTCGAACTGCAACCATTCTAATTATTTTTTGAAAAAAAGAGAGAGAAAATATCTAGAAAATAAGTATATATTTTTAAAATCAAGTGGAGAGATTCTAAAATTTTCTCGTCTATTGTCTAGTAATAAAGGTTTTTATCCCAAAACGCTTTGCAGAGGTTTGGCCTCCAATAATTACCAAATATTGACCTTTGATGGGAATTTCGCATTTTTACTAGATCTCTAGTCATTATCTTGTCTCGTCCTTGGCGAGCTATTTTACGATTATTCGCTGACATGAGTTTAATCGCATTCGAAAATCGAATTTGTATTTAGACGCCAATCGAAATAAAAATATAACATAAAATGACATGATATGAACATTTATAGTCACTGAATCCCATACCAAATTTGATATATTTAAGTCATTGCGGCTTTAAATTATAGCGTTTGCATATTTCTAAAAGTACAGACCAGCAAACAATCAATCCGTTGTTGGACTTCACTCAAAATTTCATAAGTGTCTACTCCCACCGGGGACGGGGCACCTCATTATTGAGGATGAGATGCTTCCGGCTTGGTGGTTGGATCTCCAACCCAGTGGGTACAATAATAAGTAAGGGTCTGACCTTCCCATTGATGACGGGATGTGCTCTCTACATGTAGGGTTGACCAATGATGGCCCTTAGAACTCAACCACAGTTTCCCCCAGTATTGCTGTTGCAGTGGTCCGGTCATTCAGTTTTATATGGTGCATCCGTGTTCCTTAAGGATGGGTTGGAGGTCAGTTATATAACTGAGTGTCTTTACAATAAAAGCTAATTCTGTACACTGATTTTCGTTTAGTAGTAATCGTGCTCAATTCATTTAGTAGTAATCGCGTTCATTTATATTCGAACAACCTGAGTGACAGACTTCATCTGAGAGGATCATTCTCAAAACTTGATAAAAATCAACAAATTTGATAAAAACACCTATTTTAAATTTCATCTTCCTAGATTAAAGCCTTTTTTAGTTAATTTTTTCACAGACAGACAGATATATTCAAAAAATCTGTTTTTCCAATTCAAGAAAGTCAAAAACGTAGAGATTCATCATAACCTCGGGTTCGAACTTTTCGACGATTGCAATATTTTCTCTTTATAATGAGTACGAAAAAGTAAAAAAAAAAAAAAAAAAATGAATAAAAGTTCCACTTTTGGTGCTATTCATATAAATATAGCCTGTGCTACCTAAATTTCTGGTGATGATTCGCTTAGTGAAAACTATCTCGTAGATGAATTCTTCACTCTCGTATATGATTTGTAAGGAAAAAAAATAACTCGATTTCAAGATTATGCCGAATTTTCAATTTCAGTCATCTTTAAGTCTCCCAAAACATTTTTTAAAATATGTCTATCTACCTATGAGCATGATATCTCAAAACCACTTTGATCCAGACAGATGAAATTAAGGATATGGTCTTTGTACTAAATTTATAATTTCATTTCAGATTTTAAAAGAAACCCATTTACAAGAGGTCTGTTTAATTGCTCTAATATAAGTGAACACCATTATTACAAGGCATTAGAAAACAAGATTCATATAATTTGATGTACAGATTTACCATACAGGGTGTAGATACGTATCAAATTTTGAATCAACAATAGCTTGACCTTCTATCGTTCTGTACATTCTCATGCCTGTAAACGGATAACTTAGAAACAATGTAGATAGATGAAATAATAGTATCTCATCTTATTTCTAAAAGATAATTACAATACTAAATTTTGAATTAGATGATCAACAAAAAGGTGTACAAAAGTGAAAATTGATTTTCTTCATTTTAACAGTAGATCTGAACATTTGTGGCGCTCAAAGGACTTGCCTAGGTTTCATAAATTTAGATGAAGGATACGACTTTATTTGAGAGTATACAAGGACGTTAAAAAAATGAAAATGATAAAAAATTTAAAATGTAATAAAACTTATCAATGAAAACAATTTGTTGGCCCAAACATATTCTCGAATAATTAAACAAAAAATCTATATTTTATGATAAACGAAATAAGTTTATGTAAGAAAAGGTATGCTTATTTGTTATATTAACATGATTCGAAAGTTCAAAATTTACTTAAGAGAATCTACATGGTGTCGAAAATTTAGTTTATGAAGCCATTGTATAGTAAATTGTTGGACATACGGATATGATGCAATTACTGATACAATTAGTACTGCATAACATCAGCAAAACCACAAAGAACCGTATCATTTATTAATATTTATTATAAATGACATTAGCATTTACTGGCAGTAAAAATTAAACCAAACATTAAATATCTTAAAAGACTGTAAGTGCCTTTGACCGTTTTAAATCTCATCGTTATCAGTGCGTGAAAATTTGTCCAGAAAAAAAAGACAGTGGTAAAAGCATTTCTGCCGGAAGGCTTCTGTCATTTGACAAGACATATTACAAGAAAATAAATGATGTCAGTATCTCCATTAATATAATAATGGCTGGAGAAAATATCGTGAGAAATTCCCAAGATTCATTACTTCGGAATTGGGTCTTTCTTGTCGAAACTAAAGCTTGCGCAATGAGGAAGTATACGCATATTTATTCGTGAAGAATACATGCAAAAAACATTTTTAAAAAAAAAACAGCGGTTATTTCCCATTCTTTCAGCAATATTTGACACTCAGTGGGGAAATAAGCTTTGTTGGAAGTCGTATCATTTGAGATAATAATACTTGAACATATATGATCGCCATGATAAAGGAGGCGTTTTTATTTAACAGCAATTCAATTGTAGGTGATAATTAGTAAGAAATTCAATATACAGGATATCATGTATTGTAATTTGTAGTTACCAATTTCACTCATCATTTTTTTTACGTCGGTGCGTGAATTGAAGGAATAATTGGTGGTCATTTAAAGAAAATTTTAACTAAATAATTCAATTTTGTAGTTTCATTTTGTCATGTTTGAAACTATGATTAAGGATTTCAATTTGGATTTTGATGCCTGATCTCTAATTCATCATCGATTGATCAATTCATGATATCTGGTAGATATCCTACACGAATTACAGTTGATGAATTAATATCAAGAATCATATATATATCATATATTTAATATCAATATATTAATAATACTTGAATATTGTAATTCACGAATTATAATTTTCTTTAAAACATTTTTTCTTAAATAAATCAATGCTAATGCTGTTGGAACTTTAAAATTTTATGATGTTATAAAACTCAAAGCAAAAATTTACAAATTATGGAAAAAGATAGCAGTTTTTATTATTACCTATATTTATTATTACATAACTATTTAAATTTAGCTGGTAATCAGATTTCTGTCCACGGGTCCTTAGGGGTCCTTGATCTCTTAAGCTATTGCACCCCCTTTCTATTGTAACGGGTACATGGCATCATCAGCAAGTGTCTGAAGATAAGTAAGTGCCGAACACATAGCTGCTATTCAATTAGCAATCATTCGAATCCATAGATATGATGATATCACAGATTTACTAGTGGGTTAAAATACGTCGAAATAAAAAATAACTCACGTTTTGATTGAGTCAATTCAACTTCAAGTAAAATTCCGTCTCAAACTTTATTTTTGCGTATTCTACTCATAATACAGAAGAAAATAAAAATAAAAAAGGATTTAGGATTAAGGATTTAGGAAAATAAAAATAAAAAAGGATTTTCAACATCATAGCTCTATGTTGTTTGATGCTTCATATGTGATTGCTTCTTTTTTTATATTTCAGATGACTGATTTTTACGTGACGTGAATTGGTTTCATTCAATAAGCTGATAAAGAATAAGACCGGAAATATTATTTCAGTTGTTCAAGAAATGTAGTAAATAACTTTTTTGCAATGAAATCATACCCAACTACATATCTTTTTCTAAATATATATATATATATATATACAGTAAACTCTCGCTATAACGATACCCGATACAACAATAACTCCCTCCTCTAATGTTTTGTGGTCCCGGTGATTTTGCATATAAACTAATGTTAATCTCCCCTCAATATTGCGATATTCTCTAGAACAATAAACATCTGTAAAACGATTTTTTTCAATCTAAATTTCAGTATTATTTTCTCCCTTTATAATAATATTTTGGTTTTCAAATGCTTTTTTTTTTCGTTTTCTTTTGTTATTTTTTCCGTCTATTAAGACTCATCGTGGATATTCAATTTATCCTTGAATAAATAGCTATTGTTCAGATTTCAAAACAGATGAAGACCACCCTTTTGGAAATTGGAGTGGTTGAGGGGGGGTGAAGTGTAAATGTATGCCTAGTCTCATTTCCCAGTAAGCTTTGGAATTCTGATAAGGTTTAAGGACATCTAGACCTGTCTGGTCACCTTGTCACAGAACAAGTGCCCTTTGTTAGAGGAATAGGGGGAGATGGAGGCGGGGTGTTGTTAAGTGACGTACTGAAAAGTGAGTTCAAAGGTTGTTTTATAGTCTTTGAGTTCTACGCGAAACATTTGGTTTAAACTTTTCTTTCTTTCACGCGATATTGTTCCCTAAAGGCCTTATCACACGGTGAAATGCCGCCAGCACTTTTCCGTTTCTACCCTCAAAAACCGGTCAAGCAATCGTCAACTTATTCGAAAATTGGTATTGGTGAACTTAACAGTTAAAAAAAGGAATAAACAAACAAAAATATTGGATTATTTTCAATAAAAAGGGTTTTCAGGTATGTGAATATTTATGTGCTTATTTTCTGAATTTATCTTATTTATTTATTTTTTTAGTATTTAAGCCACTATTATTAGTATTTTACATATTAATTTCTTCTAAATATAGACTTAAAAGTAGTATGTCATGCACCTTAAACTAATAATAATAATAATAATAATAACTCTTATTAAATGCTCAAAATATGTGGGCCCTCGATATAACAATATGCCTCTCTACAACAATTTATTTATTTAGTCCCTAAAATATTGTTGTAACGAGGTTTCACTGTATATACACACTGAAAGCTATGCTTTGTGCAACATTTTTCTTTCATTCCTTGAGGAAGCTTTTTAAATCTGCTTAATTTATACTTTAAACTTCAAATGAATTTTCGTATTTTTTTTAATGTTTGATTGAAAACGTCTTACTATTTTATTTAACTTTTATAGTTATTTCATGAATAAATTGCCGTTTATTTCGGTTAACGAACAGTCGTTTGTATTTAGAAAACAACAATTTTTTAATTAAAAATTAAAGCAAATTTAGTATGGAGGTATTAGAATAATAAAAAATTAAATCAGAAATCTGTTTCAATAATTAAGGTTGTTCCACCTTACTTTCGAGAGAGTTTTATAGCGAAAGTCTCTGAATTATTTTGTTTCATGGCCTTTTAAAATGGTTTGCCTTTATTCGTATACTAGCCGCCTTTGGCGACCAGCTGGTTCGCCATGAGTAAAGCGTTCTAAAATTTTCGATTAAATCACATATTCATTAGCCTTGAAGTAATTCCGGGCATTGGTTGACCTGAAATTAGTATTTTCTTTAAGATGATGGACGGAAAGTTCTAAAAGTACACCTTTTCCTAATAATATTCTTTAATTTTATAAATCAGCCAGTTTTAACCATCGGTTATGCTTCCAAAATATTAAAAAAAATTTCAATGATGTTGCCAAAATATTAAATATGTTTTTTTAAAGAAAGCGAGAAAGGGAAAAAAGTATTAAATTAATGATACAGATATTGCAAACGATTACATAAATATGCCATTCAGTCGGGATTTCAATGCCTATCCTGTCAAAATTCAATCAAGTTTACCGTAAATAAAGAAGATTTATTGAGTTAAGGATATAGATATTGCAAACGATTGTAGAAACCTTTGCTTTGCATTTATTTTTCAAAGAAAATATCACATTTTATATTTCTTTTTTTTATCCAGTCACGTGCTGAAAGTTTCATTCCTGTAGATTTATTTTGCGATTATCATTTTTTTTATTTGAACTTCCGGCATTCTTTTATTTTATCCAGTCACGTGATAAAAACATGGTTAAAATATTTCTTTAAAAATTCATTAAAAATAGAAGTTTACATTATAAATTTAAAAAACTGATACCGATAGAAAGCTAATTTTTTAATCTTTAAATTGATATAAAAATCATGTTTGTGCAATAATATTTTCGAAAGTTATAGCGGAAAAACGTCGAAATTTCGCTTAAATTTTAATTAATTCAAATTTTAATTAAAAATTCGAAAAAAGGGCTCCGAGGTGCACATTCCGGACCTCCAAGGTATACATGTACCAAATTTGGTAGCTGTAGGTCCAACGGCCTGTAGAGCGCCAACACACACATTGAGCTTTATTATAAGTATAGATTAATAGAAAGAACGATTTAAACATAATTTCCACAAAATAGAATGATAAAAGTTACAGATATTTGTATTTAATAATAAAATAATACAAGAAATATAATCGTTTGCATTAGAAAGGGGTAGAAAATATGCATGGAGTAAATTTAAGAAACAAATCAACGTTAAAAGAAAATAAAGTTTTACATTTGCGTGGTAAAAATATACGAAAAAGCCCTTCTTAGTTGAATTTGGTTCTTGTACGTAAAAGCATAACAGAAAATTGATCCTTTTATTAATACTAACAAAGTTTTCAAATTTAAATCTATTTGGCAATACAAAAGTGAATAATTTTCTACGTATTAAAACGTGGAAGAAATGAAATATTTCAAACATATATTTTGTAACTTTTTGTGCACTATTATGTAACAAATAATTCAAACAATATAACTGAAAGGTTTAATTTGTTTTAATTGTAATATTTTTTCAGCTTTAAAAAAATCAGGAAATCAGAAATAGAGCTGTTTATGTAACTATCAATATTTCAGCAAAATAATTCAGTTATTATTGTACTTATACAGTTCAAATTTATTGAAATTGTATAATTACAATGATTTTGAATTAAATTATTGTGATTTGAATCAAAACGCTTAGATGTAAAAGGCCTTTTTTTGTTTAAAGACTCCATTTCAAATTTAGAAAAAGAGATTTCAAAAATATTTTATTTTAATAAAGAATAAAAGGTAAATTAAAAATTTTAGCTATCGGTATTGCAATTGTCACTTTTATTTAAACTTTGATTACATATTTAATTTAATTTTAATATAAATTTCTTCTAACTCGAAAAAGGTAAAAGGAATGCCATAAAAATCGTTTGCATAACAAAAGGGTAGAAAGTATGAATAAATGCCATAAACAAACCAATGTTAAAAGAAAAATAAAATTTTACATTAGTGTTCATATTTAATTAAAAATATAATGAATTATTGAAGGCTCAAAACAGTTTCAGTAGCAGACTTTAACTTTTGATTTTAATTAATTAAGCAGAAAGAGAAATTTAAAAAAAAACTGCTACACATTCTAATTTAATATTTTATACCAAAACACGCTAAGATTATTTTTTAAAGCTAAACATTTAGTTCCGTATGACTTCATCGTTTGATTGACATTATTCTAAAATGTAACAACACAAACAGTCTAAACAGAAGTGTGATAAAAATTTTCAGTTCACTGCTTCACTTTCATTTTTTTTTTTTAATAAAGATAAAGATATGTTTGACATTTCAAGCATAAAGGATTAAGGTATTTCGTAAGTTATCCCATCGGCTATATAACTCGTCAAAGCGAGTACTAATGACATAGTTCTATCAAGTAGTAAATCTTCAAATACTAACACAAAAAAATTCCGATATGGGTGATTGAATTTTATGAAAGAAAGTGATTGTGTGTATTAAATTTTAAACTACAACCTCAAGTACTATTTAACCTGATTACGAGATTGGTCTCACTGATATTTTCTCGCATATTTTTCCAATAAAGATTTTATCACCCTCTCTCCGTTTAAAATTGTGGATATTGATAGGACAAAAATCACGAATTTCTTTGCATTGTATTGATGAATATTTACGAAATACAGATCTTTGTCGTGGGCATTTTTATTTACTATATTCAATGAATATGTATTTTAGTCGCAGTTTTTTTGACTGATTGGATTCAAAATTTGACATAGAGCTGCATTTGTAATCGCAATTCACATACAAAATTTCTTTTTTTAAAAAAAGCCATTGCATTCATGAGTTATCGCGTTTGTATGCATGTAAAACCAAATGACCAACCATTTGAAATATTTGGTTCAAATTTTGATAAGAATCTATATTTTAGATTTTAAATATGTGTTCCAAATTTTATCTATCTAGATTTTTACGCTTTGTAATCATCACATTCATTTATGCTTAAAGAATTTTTGTTTTTTCTAATGGCACTTGCAGTTGGATAAGTTATCTGTGACGTAGAGAGCGAATTGAGTCAATAGTGTGCGTCTCTTGATTTTATGAGTGGCTCCACCTAGGGACAAGAGTACGACTTTGCTACTCACTCGTCACAATTCTTTTTACGGGGTGGACTTTCATTTATGCATTTTCATTGTCTCAACCACAGATTGCAATTTAGACCTGAATCAGAGAAGGATCACCTCTGAACCAGTACTCCCAATGGTATTACTCTCAACATGAAGGACTTTGTGATCATGACACATTTATACATGCGTCAGTCACCACCACACACGGGGAATCTTCGGCTAGTGGATTCGAACTCGTAACCTAACGAACACGAGTCCAACGCTCTATCAAAAAGGCAATCTCGTCCTTATGCTCAAAGAATTAAATAAACAGACTTATTTTGAATGGATTTGAATAAAAATTTGATAGAGATCTGCAAATTTTGTCTTATGTCTATATGTCAAAATGCATTCTTCTAACTCAGTAGGGATCGGCGATGATTCTCTCACTTCACAGGGTAAAAATTTGCATCCCCTGTTCCAAGGTTGCCTCCCAGAGAGCATTGACCGGAGGAAAAAGAGAGGGACGGGGTATAAAGAGCAGTCCATCGGTCAGGCAAGTCACTTCAGTATCACGGCAATTTATTGAACGTCATGTCCTCCTAATTTATCAGATCGGTGATAATCCCCTACAGGGGCTAGGCGCCCCGTCAACCCTTCTCTGTAGGCAAGTCCCTTCCCCTACCCTCAAATTAAACGACCTCGTAATGTCCTATTATTATAATCTAACGTAAACTGAAATAAAAACTAAATTTAGTTTCTTGTCCCTTCTCCCATATGTCTGTCTTTTTCTCATACCAGTACCACTCTACATCAATAGAGCATATCAAAAGTCACTAATCTCACCTTTGCAAAAATGCTGAAAAATAACCCAGATCAAGCAGTCAATGGGATAACAGTCTCTGCAGAGCTTCTTCACCCCAACTCAGTGCGAACTGATACCGGTACTCTCCAGCTGAATCACCTAACACTGATTGGACGTCAGGACGTAATACAGAGAAAGTTCTTTATTCGCGGGGTATATGTTCTATAAATATGCCAGGAATGCAGAAACCGTGAATGCGGAATGGTCATTTGTATGGGATTATGGGGGATACGTTCCTAGGTGACAAAATAAAAAAAAACAAATATATAGAAAAAATTAATTTAATTGAAGTTTTTGAACATTTTGATTCATTATCTTAAGGCGTAGGCAATGTTTGGAGAATTTTGTAATTTTCTCTTGCTTGGCAGTTTTTAAAAGCTCCCTCCATTCAGACTGATGTGCAGCAGACGCATTAGCAATTTGCCTCTTAAAAATAAGACTTCGTTCCCTAGACGGGTCAATGCTCATAAAAAAATCGCAAAGCTCATTTGCCATTCTCAAACCTTCCCTAAGATTTTTCAAATTAAATGTTACGTTTCCAGTGCTTATTGAAGCCTCTTCTTCAATGGGCTGTGAATTTAACATTTCCTCCAAGTCAGTTTCAGTCAGATCTTCATCTTACGATTCAAGCAATTCCTGAATGTCACTTGATTCTATCTTTTCGAACCCATCTCTCCCTATTCCATTCGTGATTCCGGCTATGTTTGCATTTAACAACATACTTTAGGCAAAGTTGTAATAAGATTTATTTTACTTTTTTATTAGTCAGTTTGACGGCATTTAAAAAGGATATTGGGTTGAATACCTATTGGAATCCTTTTTTTATTATGTATGTACTTATTAGATCCGCGAATAAAGAAATGTTTAGCCACGAATATAGGAATTGGGTCGCATTTTTTTAATCCGCGAACAGTGAAAACGTGAATGAAGGAAGCGCGAATAAGGAGCTTTTACTGTACTCTATCCTGGGTCTCTCATTGGTCACCGACACTCTACCACCATTGGCCCACTGCTTCTTACACGAGCGGGGCTCATTTCCAGCTACTCTTCCGAACCAACAACACCTCTGGACGCTAAAAGTTCAGGAAAGTTACTTAAAGCCAGGCTTTCCAAAATTTCTATGCCATGAGTGGAGGTAGCCCATCAAGGGCGGGTACTCCGGCAATCTGCAAGAAAGAGGAAATTCACACTTTCCTCCCTCGACCACTCTTGCAGTTTTCTGGGTTCCTTTGAAGCCTATCGACTCTACAGAAAATTCGGGCAGGCATTAAAGGAACCCAGAGGGGTCGAAGGGGGAACGTATGGTTCACTTGGCGGAAGGACAGGTCTTTGGAACTCGGCTTGAAGAAGCAAGGAGATGACGCCATGTTTAGTAGTATTTGTTGGTGGATGAGAAATTATTCTTAAATTAATGAAGTGGTACATTCCACTACTGTTAATCCATGTACATAATGTTAATTTATGTGGGGGTGTCGTGATGGCCAAGCAATAATAAGTCCAGATGATACTTTAAAATTTAATAGATGACAATAAAGTTAGATTAATGATGAACAAATGGTGATGACTAATTTACAGGATGGAATAGATGATCAAATTCGTTTTTTAACAATATGTCGTCATTTCGTCTTCCGTCTTTACACATACGTCTTCGGTAGTTTTTGAACGTCGTAATCATGCCTCGTCCAAACATGAACTGCACTTTGCTCACGTTTTCTCCACCAGAGGGCTGCTTAATGGCGGGAAATGAAGTCACATGCGTTGCTCAACGGCGGAAAATGATATACCTGGCACCACATTTATGTAATTAAAACTATAGACTAGAATATGGCTTTTGGGTTTTGTTAATACCGACAAGCAGTTAGTCGCATCTGCATGAAATGAAAATTAACAGAATGGTCAACCTGGGTCGTTGAAAAACTCGGGACTCGTCATAGCAGGATGGGAAAAACTTCACTAGTTCAAAGAGGTAACGAGCTATCATTTTCACAAACAAAAAACAGACAGACTGACATAATGCAAAAAATAATTATCAAACTCAGGAAATGTGAAACATAGAGATTTATCAACATTTTTTCGTATTTTTTGACGATTCTAAAGAAAGGGAGAAGGTAAAAAGAGAAATGAAAAGATTAACAGAGGAAAGTGTAAGCATAAATTCCAATACATTAATTATAGATTTTGATCATTAATAATACCTATATGAAGTATTAATAAAATATTTTATCTATAATAATACTTTGATACAAAAATAAAAATTTTGGATGTGTAGTATAACTAATAATTTTTTTAAAAAATTATTAAAATTAGATTTAAAAAATTACATGACAATTAACGCGCTGTTATAGAATTGAAAATTATTTAAATTTTCGGATGCAGTATTCATGTTTGTTCTATGTTATTTTCCGAATTCATCAAGGAAAAACTTAAAAAATCTGTTTAGTTTTTCATAATTTAATTTTTTTAAAAATTAAATAACTCCAAGATGCTCATTCTGACTCTCCAAAGCATGCCGAATTTCGTAGTTAGAGGTCTGAACACTCTGTCCTGTAAAAAGTCAAAAACTTACAAGAATATTCGCATCCTCCTTGAAAAACCTATTTTTCAAGCAAATACGGATATTTATATTTTATATTTCAAACAAATATGAATATTTATATTCCTTATATCAAGCAAATATGCATATTTTTCTTTAATTTCTGTCTTACAAGCAAAGTTTTCTCCAAGCTTCCTTCTCACTACAAATATGGCTCCTGAATCAGTTACGCTTATTTTTTTAAACTACAAAAATCTCATAATTCAGAACAGCATCCCATCCATCCAACAATTTTATTTACAAGTCGTTAAACATTCTTACTACAAATATGGCTACTGAATCACTTACACTTATTTCTTAAAACTACAGAAATCCCATAATTCAGAACAGCATCACATCCATCCAACAATTTTATTTACAAGTCGTTAAACATTCGAAACATGTATAAACTAGCTAATAAAGTCCGCAAGAATGATTGAGAAATTAGAATACGATAATTAGCTTTGCTTTCTAATTGATTCCTAGCTGCCCATTAAAATCAGTACTTTGATTAATGATCCACTCCACGGAGCTGGTTAATTTTTTGGCGCCAATTCGTTAACCTTTGCTGGCTGCTTTGGTTCTTGTTTTGTATGAAGAAGAATCGGCCTTGACTTTGTCGAGATAAACGAATTCTTAAGATAGTTCGTCGAGAAAGTCAAGGTTTCCTGAGACTTGGGGCTGATGACCTGAAAGTGTCGCCAAAATCAGTTCTCATCCTATTAGTGCGGGTTAAGGAACAGGTTTATTTCACTTGAGATGAATTCCGGAAGCTTGAAGAGTGGCCTCCGCAATTTGTTTGTTGAGCTTCGGGCATTATTTTGAGAAGCTCGAAAGGTCACAGGCTACGGGAGAAAAAAAAATGAGTTTTATGGTTTAGTGCCTGAAGATGATGTCGTTTTCAAAATTAATGATGCTTGTTTTGAAACATATTATGCAATGGTAATATTTTTTTTATGTAATAGAAAAACGGATTGAGGCTGTTTATATCAGCAATTGTTTTCGAATTTTTTTAAAAAATTCGATCGTTAGGATAGTTATTTTTGCTGATTTAGAATCGATTTGATTGTTTTATGGTGCTGTTCAAAACTCATTAAAATTGTTTGTCGCACTTTAATAATCTTTTTTATCAATAATTAATACATATCGTGTTACAAGAGACTGCAATTGTTTTCGCAAGGATTTTTTTTAAATTCGATCATTGAGATGGTTCTTTCTGATCATTTAGAATCGATTTGATTGTTTTATGGTTCTGTTCAAAAATCATTAAAATTGTTTGTCGCACTTTAATATTTTTTTCAATCAATAACTAATATATATCGTATTACTAGAGACATTTAATTGGTAGTGTTTCGTTCTCAATGTTTTCCGACGGCATGAAAACATTGATCTTTATTTCATTAAAAATCTTATATAGTCAGGATTTTTGTTAGATAATTATTTATTTTGTCATTTAATGTTTTCACCAAATGTTTTATCACCTAACATATTTTTTTTAATGAATGCATTAGCCATAAATAATTTTTTTGAAAATTAAAATCATTACTTATAATATTTATTTAACATTGAATGCAGAAATTATCATTTGAAACCAAATATTATACCGGAAAAATGTCAAGAGAATTTTTCTGTTTGTGTATAGCGCAGTTTAGTTTAATTCTGTTTTATCGACAATTTTGAAACAAGGTTGAAACTCCTAATCTGCAATCAAAATGAACCGAACCTAATAATTTTGTTACATGGGTATTTTATAAATTGATCGACACTTATCGAATATCCTATTTTCCTAACCTCTATTAAAAACCAGCGAGTGGACATTTGATCCCCACGAATTTAGCATTCTCTAAGCCCTTTCAAAAACGTTTTTTTTTTCTTCTTTCTTTTAGAACAGTTTTTTCTTAGCCTCCGAATTTCACAGTAGAGTTCTAAACATTAAATCAATGTAATATCGGATTTCATGCCCGAAAAACACATCTAAACTGATTTCATATTACATTAGTTTTATAACTTAAATAGAGTATTTAATTTGACAGGATGTTCCTGACTTAACGCCTTCATATGCATGTCTTCATGGATGCAATTCAGTGGGAGTAGTCACCCCCAAACTTCCTTGCCTACTTTCTAATAAAGGTGTTATCTTAAAGAATACATAGCACTGGTGTACAATAGTTACGAAATATTAACCTTTAGCGTAAATTTGAGATTTTTACTGAATCTATCGTGTCATCCTAGGTAAATTTTTTGACGGTTAATCTCTGGCATGCGGTGAATAGAATTTGAAAATCGAATTCGTGTTTAGGATACGTTTTTCCCTACCAATAAATAAAAATTTTACTCAAAACCACGTTTGTAGTCAAATAATCACATACCAAACTGGTCATTGTATCTTTGAGTTACCGCTTTTACGTTTCTAAAAGTACAGACCGATAGGTGACTGTCCCTTGTTGTATTTGGTTCAAAATTTGACAGATATCTACATTACAGATGTTAATTCTGTATATCGAATTCTATTTTTTTAGCTTTCTTCTTTTTGTAATTATCGTCTTAAATTATATCCGTACAATCAGACAGACAGACTTTCATTGAGTGGATTTTGCTGAAAATTTCAGATATATCTATAAATTTAAAGACGTATACAAAGTTTCATATGTTTAATCAAAGAGTTATTCAGTTATTTTTGTCACCAGTAAACGGATGGATATTTTCCAAAAAATGTATTTTTCAAATTTTTGGAAGTCTAAAACGTTGAGATTCGTTAAAATATCCAGTTCGTGTTTTGATTATTACTATTATTTCTTTATATTCCTTATACGGAAAAAGGAAAATACCTAAAATAGTGCAGAGGCATTTCAAAATATAAAATATAGATATTTAGAAATAACTACAAATTAGAAAAGTAATATTAGAGATTTAATAGATAATCCATCGAAAGTTGAATGCTGTTTATAAAATGCAGTGTTAGAATCTTGATTCTAAGAACATATCAGGAATATTTATAAATTTAAGAAAGTGATTTTAAATTAATTTATTTCAAAATTTATGCCAAAAAAAGAAATAATGTTTAATTCTCAACATCAACTAATGCTACGATTCTTAAACTTTCTATTAGATTCTTTGTTTAAAAAAGATCTAAGGTTTATATCAGTTACAAATTGATTCGATCTATGTCGCCCAATTTACAATTGATAGAAATTCTAAATCCAAAATCATCAAAACATGGGCATTTTATTTATTTAATTCTCAAGTTATTTTCGATATTTTATACATTAGTATTCCTTTCCTTTTATTTTTTATTTGACATCGTTTCCATCTGTTCTAGTAAATAATCAATTTCAAAAATTTGTTTATTATTAATAATAACTATTATAAATAATTATTATTAATGATAACAATAATTTAATTATTAATAAAATATTTTTGGTTATGTAATAATATGTAAATAGCGAATAAGCTTTATTGAAAAGAATTTGCGGATATGGCATAGAAAACACTCAAAGAAATCTTTTCTGCTCAAAATTTCAAATACTTTGCTATTCTCAGAAATAGATTTCCCTTCGCCTTTCACCGAAAAGTATTACATGGAAGTGATAGTTTAAAATGTCAAAGTTTAGTCTAGCTCCGTGTATTCTCTGAGCTTGGACGTGTTGAGCAAAAACGTGGGAGGATGCAGAATCACTCTTTACTCATTAATTTGCGCCAGTTTGTAGATTATTTAAAATCTATGTTCACTTTTTGATAATTATAAGAGGTATACATGTTTGTGTGTGGGTTCGGGTTTTCAATCATTCTTGATATTTAATTCTTATTAAATAACTAGAATATGTGCTTTTCTATACGAGCTAGTATCCTATTAACAATATCTTAGATCTGATTGTCATAAATTAACTAATGATAGTTATAGTGTTAAATCGTTTACACACTTATCATTTGCAGTAACTTTGAAATGTAAATATTTAGTAACATTAAAAGTAAAAATTCACAAAGACTAAAATCAATCAAAGATTAAATTCAATAAGAAATAAAAATTCGCCAAGATTAAAATCAAAATTGATCACTAAAAACGGGACGGAACCAATGGTAATTCACTAACAGAAAAAAATTCAATATCAATTGTAAGGGAAAAAAAATGACGAAAGAAAATATTTGTAATAACACTTTCAATTTAGTTCGTTGATGGAGAATGTAATGCATCAGCATAAGTATAAAAGAATTAAGATTGCAGACATCTGCTAATTATTCACGTTTAAGTTCATTCACACAATGATACACCAAATAATTTAAACTTAAAAAAACTATCTCAGTTGTTAGATGCCAAATCAGAAATTGGAATTTTTTTATCCGATAACAATGCAAGCCAAAAAGATGGGATCATTAACTTCACCCATATTACAAAGTGTGTTGGATAATTATTTTAAAGATTAGCAAATAATTTGATCACTTGTTTTTGATATTTAAAAAAAATGTAGAAAAAATTAAGAAAATATAGCAAATTAACTATTACATGAAAATTATATATTTTTTCTAATAATAAAAACAAATATCTCAATATTAGCCAACGAATAAGTTGGCTATGAGTAATGTTAAATATTGTGAAGCAGAAAATATGTACATCTGTTATAAGAACTCTTCGTAAATGGTAAATTCCAGAATGATAAGCAAGAAATTTGCGAATGCTTTTCTTGTAGGATCATTTTTAAGTAAACTGTATTATCAATTTTCCTAATTAATTTCTGTTTAAAATCTTGAATTAAATAACAAAAACTAAGCCAAAATTGGCCATTTTGGCTCAGTTTTCCTTCAATGACTTCCGAGATATCTGTATCAGAAATTTATGTGCTTTCTTAAAGAAAAGCAACTATCCTTTTGGGGCAATTATTTTTATTACCATACATTTTTTTGTATCATGTCTTTTCTGGAAACTATATCAGCTAGGAGCCTCTCTCTTTGGATCCCAAAGTGAACTCTCTGATTGTTTACGGGGCCGCGGTGGCCTGGTGGTAAGGTCTCGGCTTCAGAACCGGAGGATTTCAAGTTGGAGAATTCATTCCACTGAAGAACCGTTGCGTGAGGGGGTCTCTTGCACGTTAAATCTGTCGGGCCAAACGTCTTCCAGCTGATGTGGTGTGGAGAGGGGGTGCCAGCTCAGGTGTCATCCGCGTCGTCTGACCGTGGTTCAACATGATGACGTCCGTCCTAAAATAGCCCCAGTGTTGCTTTACAAAGGAACGTTAATATAACTAAACTAAACTCTGATTGTTTACGTTAGAACATTAATATTGGTTTCTATTTAGTGAATTGCAGTATGCTCGTGTTGTTAGCGCTTACAATTTATGTTTTCTGTTTATATCTTTTCTACGTCTTTGTTAGTTGTATTTCGAGTTTTCTGTAATGTTCACGAAACAAAGCTAATTTTACGTAATCCCTCACTTGGCACTTCTTTACCTGTACAATCATCAGATGGTTTTAATAACAATAATTCGCACTTTCAAAAAATATTGATTAACATGTTTCATCCCACTTAACATGCTATTTGATGTGCTTTCAATACAAAATTTAATGCTGGAATTCATTGCAGTTTTTGCATGAGGATTGAAAAGTTGAAATTACACCTCAATTCGTTAAATTTATATGTTACTACAGAGGTTTATCATACATGTTTATAATTTATAAATAGTATCATACGTATGTATTGTTTTCAAACAATAATAATATTTATAAAGGTATAAAAAATATTTCTTTTCACATTCAGAACATATGTTTCATGTATACTGCCGTTTCAGGATTTGTATAATTTTATCGTCAAACGTTATCTGACTAATAAGAATTTTTTTATGCTTAAGTTTCATAACTGTTAGAGTTATGTCTAGTAATATAATTCAATGTAGTTAAATTTTTGAAAGATATATTTTTAAACATTCTTTTTATGCTGTCTATTGAGACAACTTGTCGAGTCACGTTAGGCAAAATGTTCACCTCGCCGCTAGGCTTTTCATTCGCACGATTTTGGCCTGAGAAAATGTTAATTACCTAACATAACATGACACGCATCTTAAAAATAAAACCATCACTAATTAAAGAAAATTTTAAAAAGTCACACGTGCGTCATTTTTATTGCTTATTTTTTACTAGTTGATATGCTAAGTGTTGCTCTGAAAGATATTTTCAGATATTTTGTTTATAAAAATTTCAAACAACTCTTATAAAAAAACGATTGAATATCTACTGATTAAACTATTATCACAACTGTCTTATCGAATCCAAACAAACTTTAAATACTTATTGTTTAAGAATAGACAAATAGTATTATCTTAAATCTAAAGTTCAAAATCTAATTAAATATTCAATCAATTGACCTTCGAATTATATTAATAATAAATTATATATTGAATTCGAATTATATTAATACATAAAAAATCTTTTTATGTCATCTTAAAAATTAAAATTTTATACTCTCATTACTACTAATTTAATTTCTGTACAGTTTTTCTTTTATTTTCTCTTAATTTTTCTAAATTTATTAAATAATCGAATAAATGCAAACGATTTTGAAATAAGGAAATCTGTAGACAAATCATTGCTAGACAATGGTGAAACTTTAAAGTATTTTACTTTTATTTTTTGATATTTTAGTTTTATTTTAATGAACATTTTGGCAACATATTTAATTGTTTTTGACAAACGTTTAATACAACATCTAAAACAATGTATTATTGTAATTGAAGAACAAGAATATAAAAGAACAACTGCTATTTAAATATAATGGCAGAATTCTGTTACGAAATTAAGAAAAGCTTATATGCTGGATATTGTAAATTTATATCAAGAACAATTATTAGTTTATTAAAGTTTAAAAAACTACCGAAAATTTTTACTTTCTCGGATACATAGTATAGAGAAAATATAGAAATCGTCAAAAAATTAGAACTCGAGATTTTAACAAATCTTTGCGTTTTAAACCTCCTTGAGTTTAAAAATGTCATCTTTGGAAATTGTCTATCTCTGACAAAGATAACACCAAAACATTTAAAACTAGTCGGATGAAATTTAGTATACAATTTTTACGCCAAATTTACATATTTCTATCAAATTTTGAGTAAAACCTGATCAGATGAAGATCCTCTATCTTGTTATTAGAATATAATTTATTACGACGTATACAAAATGTAGAGAGCTATATAAATAAAATTTAACATCTATAGTGTAGACATCTATTAATTTTTGAACTAAATTCCAACAATAGATCGATTATCTGTGGTCTATATTTTCAGAATCATATAAACGCAATAATTTAAAAGTGCCCTAACTTAAATATGCGATATTTGATTTGAGATTTTGTGACTACAAGTACAGTTTTTTGTGCATGTGTGTATCATATTGCTGTTTTATTGGGTCTAAAGCGCAAATTTTATTTTCAGATACTATTAATCGCGTATCAGTGATTAATAGACAAAAACTCGCCAAGGAGCACAAGATAGGTTCAATAAAAATGTTAAACTCATGCCAAAAGTAAATATTTCGTAAGATTGTGCGTTAATATCATGTATGATGAACATTTTCTGGCATGACAAGTTTACTGTAGAGTATGCAAGAAACCAAATCCACTGGGTTAAAATTGTCTGGTGCCATTGCTAATTTTAATTTAATTAAAAACTTCTCAAACGACAAAAGAATGTTGTTTATTAAAATATTCATAAAATAATTGTTTTTACGTAAGTAAATTTAGAATGAAAGTGTTTTAATTCTGAGAACAGATGAGTCTATCAGCTAGTCGTAAAAAAATCATCTCAGAGATTTTGATGAATTTACAGATTTCAAGGGCCACGGTGGCCTGGTGGTAAGATCTCGGCTTCGAAACCGGAGGTTTGCAGGTTCGAGACCTGATTTCACCGTTGAACCACAGCTTAAGCGGGTCTGGTTCCCGTTAAATGCTCTGGGGCCAAACGACCTCCCGCTGGTGTGGTGCGGAAGTTTGGAGAGGGGGACGTCAGCTCAGATGTCATCCTCTTCATCTTGACCGTGGTTCAGAATCACGAGGTTCGTCCCAAAATAGCCCTAGTGTTGATTCAAAACAATACGGTAATATAACTAAAACTTAAAAAAAAAAATTCTGACCTTAGTCATATTGAACTGTCATGACAAATAGCGAAATGGAGAAAGTATTCATAATAGCAATTTTATTGGTAGGAATTGTTGGGTTAGCTATTTGAAACTGGGATATTAAATTTAATCCAGTGATGCCATTTGATAAATAATAAAAGAGAATTAGAAGTTTTAACATTGATTTTCCGTATTTAAATAAAATGTTAATTGAAAGGAAAATGTAAATTAAAATGTTGTAGCTATTATAATCACCTATAAAATGATATAGTGAGCTTAATTATAACTTCATTAAATGCGTAAATTCAAAATAAAAAAATTATTAAGAAAAAATGCTTTTATTTGAAAGAAATGTCTGAAACTCCATTTCTCTTCAGAAATATTCGCCTGTCTTCTAATTATTAATATATAATTTTTTTAAATTTTTCTTTTGCATTCTTTCGTCATCGAAACGGACAGCACAGCTTATAGCTAATTAATTTAGTTATATTAATGTCACATTCTAAAGCAACACTAAGGCTATTTGGGGCTAGACATCCTAATTTTAAACTGCTGTCGGATAATGAGAACAGCATTTGAGCTGCCACCCCCCTCTCCAAACTTTCACACTCTATCATCGGCAGGGCATTTGACCCCTACAGATTTATAGTGCACCAGACCAGCTTACAGAACGGTTCTTCGGAAGAATTGGGGCTCGAATTTGAAGACATTCGGTTCCGAAGCCGAGACCTTACCACCTGGCCGCCGTGGCCAAGGCTTATACCAAATAAGAGAAGTCAATAATAATGATGAATAGGGCTTGCAAATTTTTTAAAAAAGGTTTCCTGTCCATTTTTCTGTTTAAAACGGGATTTTGCGAGTTCAAACAATGCAAAATTATGTTGAAACGTTGGTAATGGGGGACAAGGGATTGTAATGAATAAAAATGAAATCTTAGGTGATTACAATTAATGATACATAAGATATGAACAAAAATGAACATAACAGTGAATTTTTCTTTTTAAACAATTTATAAAATTCGGCTGTATCTTACATTCTAATTTAAAATCTTTCATATATTTCTTTTATCAGTAGAAAGATCATAATGATTATGAATATATGTTGTATAACAATTGTGATTTATTTTTAAAAATTCTGAGTTACCTTTGTAAAAAAATTAGTTTCCATAAAAACAATTGATTACAGAAATAATCAATAAAACTGAAATATAATAAAATAAACTCCCAAAAGATATTTAGGAGCCCATAATATGCTTTTCTTTGTTGGTGTAAAATTAGGTGGATGTTATTTAAAAATTTTACAATCATTTTGCAATTCTTTTTCATACTGACAAATTTTAGTTCGTTCTCAATATATCACATTATATCTTTATAAAGTATTTCATTTTCTTGAGTATTATTTTTTCACATCAATTAATGCCATACAGAATGCTCTCAAAGTGTTTTAGTAGAAATTAGAAATGTTGTATTAATTGATTGAAAAGTAACAATCATGCTACTCCATGAATTTTTATACAATTCTCATGAAATATTTTTTTCAGTGAGTTTATATTTTTCTTCTATGAACTATAAATTAAGGGCTTAATAACAGATTTCTTTTTTCAAATTGATACTTAAATACGCTCCTTTGTGGAACAAGATTCGTAGAAAAACAACAACAACAAAAAAAAATATTAAAATATTAAAATTCTAACTCTAATTAAAAAAATAGCATGATGATATTTTAAAATTTATTCTTCTACTCTTTAATTATATATAAAAATCAATAACACTAAAGATAACAAGCATAGAAAAAAACGTGTGTAATGTCATTAAGATGCGCTTTCGTATGAACACAATTACTAAAGCAATTAAAGTATTTCTATAAAGTGCATTTAAAAATACTTTGAAAATTTTGTCAAAAGTAAGTAAAAAAAAAGAAAAAAGATTGCACCGAAATAAAATTTGTGTCGTTCAAAAGTCAATTTTTAATCTTGAAAAGGTGTAAAAATGTTTTTTTGCCATAATTTTCTTTCAAGTTATCAAAAAAAATATATATATCTAGGAAAAAATTCAATTTTTATTTAAAACTTAATACAATTTTGAAAAACTATTTCTTATTGATGAATATATATTTTAGAAAACATAGAACATAATCTGATGGCAATAAAAAATTAATTGGCATGGTTTTAAAACAAGTAAGAAACACATTTGAAATGTAACTAGAAAGATATATTAAGCCTTTGCACTCGAGCGGCGCCGATACGGCGCCCGGCCGATTCGAAGTGGCAACTCGAGCTGCGCTGCTGCGGCGCCGGAGTGTTTTAAAACTTTAAATAGAACTACGCTACTACGACGCTAACTAAACTTTAATTTAAACCATTAACTTAATTTTAAAACTTAATTAATTTAACTTAACTTAATTTAATTTAACTTAAATTTAAAACTTTAATTACAGAGTGTAATGTTTATTAAAATTTTGTAATACTTAATAAAATTTTTTGTTTTCGACATATAAATGAATAAACTAGTGAAATTTTATTATTTATATACGTTTGTTTCCTTATAAATGTTTTTCAATTACTTGTAATATGTTCGCCGAATTTGGCCAAAATCGTTTCGAGTTGCTGGTTCGCGCAAGCGATAAAGGCCTCGAGTGCAAAGGGTTAAAACGTTTTTATTTTCTTTGCCTTGATATCGTGAATAAATAAGAATTACTGAAACTTTTTATCCCTTAATCTCCTGTCGTTCTTTTAGAACTAAGCTATAAAGATGACTACATTGGGAAGAAAGTACCTTCAAATCTTGAAAATCCAGCTTAAATCGAATGAATGATGCTGACGTCATTGAAGTAAAATTTATAGTAAAAGTAACCTTTTCACCGGAGGAAGATTTACTATAGAACTCAAAATTTTTTTTTGTTTCAATTGAGTACAATATTTTAGACCAATCAATATGTATACACCATTAATGCGATTAATACTAGATGTTATCTAAAGGGATATACTTTAAGATGATTTTTTTTTCAGTATTACAAAAAAATCATCTTTTTCTAAAGATTAATCGATATATTTTGTGACATCTGTCATTCGACGGAAAAAGTAGCTATTTTTCGGCAAATATTTTATTTTATTTTATTCCATGAAACAAAACAAAATATCATGGCAAAATATCTTTAAATGATTTATGAACGTGAATTCGATATGGTAGTTTAAATATAATTAAATGGCAAGGGTAAAAACCTCTTCTCAAATGTTTGCTTTAACTTTTGAATGGAAACTTCCAAGCTCACAAAATTAATCTAAGCATTCTACAATTTTTATTTTTTAAATCACTGTGACAAGGATAATGTAATAAGTAAAAATGAACATCTGTATTCTGACATAAACATTATTGAAAGCAACAGAAATATGTTATGTCCATCAGTATGTTTATCAGTTCCAGAAACTTTTTTAGTATTCTGAATCTATTATTTCAATGAAAAAAAATATCATCAATATCGTTTGGCACTTCGTGCATTTAAATTAATTCTTTTCATTTCATTATTTACTTGAACTAGAAATTTCAAAGTTCAAGGCTAAACTGTTTGTTCCAACATGAATGGGTTCGATATTCTCCTTTTAATTCTGTTTGGACACATTGATTCGCATTTATTTTCATCACACACTTTTGTGAATCATTATGATTCTCGATTTCAACGTCCTCGGATACTGTTGTTCGTATAAAAGTCTTATCTAAGTCTGAATAAGCTAAATATTAGTATGCAGAATAGGTAGATGTGTTATTGCGTTTTTGCTTTTAAATATAAAAAAAACTTTGATCAATGTATTATAAAAAGACGCTTATCAGATTTTGTATGAGTAGGAGAAGATGTAAATTTAGTGAGAACGAGGAGTGGGGTTGAATGACTGAACAAAATAGGTTGGTTGACCCAACGTTTGGTTCAGGTCAGATTGGTTATCTTGGTTTAAAACATGTTAGGCTTGGTTTAAGGTACTAAAAGTACTGTTGATGTTTAGAATCCTTTTAAAATTTAAAATTCCAAAGAAACTCCATTCTGTGACCAGATGTGTTTGGCGCATTAAAAGTATAAATTCATAATTTCCTACCTAATCATTCATTTGGATCTATAAGTCAATTAACAATATTCTAATTATATCATTATTTTTGAAATTTATTTATCAGAAGATAATCCACACATTTTTACCCCACGCTTGATAGTTTTTTCGGTATAAAACTTGTTAAATTGATATAAATAAGAGAAAGCATGAAAATTATTTTAAAAATGATTTTGTTCTTCTTTTTTAAACTTGAAGCTAATTAAGGGGAAAATCTTAATTGGTTGAATTAAAATTTTTAAAATATTTTCCCCTTCAAGATAAAAAAATACAGCAATTGATAATTTTATATATTTAGTAATTTATTCAATACTAATTTTTATTTTCTAGTATATGAAGTATGGATAAAGTATAATAATCGCCAAAAAATTCGAACTCGAGATTTTGGAAGATCTTCAGGTTTCCAGCCACCCTGAGTTAGAAACACACATTTTTGGAAAATGTCCAGCTGTGTGATTGTGGTAAAAATAACTCAAAATTGCTATGATCTTGGCGGATGAAACTCAGTATAGGGGTTTAAATTAAATTTGTATATTTCTATCAATTTTATAGTAAAATCCATTAAAAGGAAGCATGTCTATTGTAACGTCTTGATCCTGACCGATCAAATAAGAGAATAGAATTTCAGACAATTCGTTTATTTACAACCATATATTTACAAAAGATCAACTTGTTCTGATCTACTTACACCATTTGGAAGTTGATGATATTTACACAACAGTTGGGGGTTAAAGGTTTTCGTGAAAAGAATTATCCATCAATTCGGAGAAATAACACTCAAGAAAACTAACAGCTTGTTTGTCAGCACCGCTATTCTAGAGTGGAGCATGAGTCATTCCTCAAATCAAGAATTCTCCCTCCTCTTCTTCAAAGAAAATACCACATTTTATTTCTGGCCAATATCCGCCTCTTGATTCCCACTGGTCCATTTCAGCTCTCTCTCTACCATTAGCCTTTCAGAAGAATGCCCACATTTGTGGCTCCAGTCTAGCTTGGGAAATTCATCAGTAATGCGTCCTTGTAACTGACCACTCTGGAATAAGTGTCAATCATAGTTCCCTGACAATGGAAAAACATTTGGCATCCAAATGGTCTGACATTCCCCTCTCTTGAAGATGTTTACGTTCTTTTTAGCCGACGAACCTCACGTGTAGTCCCCCATCTGAATCACTCATGGCCAGATGCGACGACCACTCGGTGATAATCAGATCCTCCATCTAGTAATCTGGAGAGATTTAGCAATGGAGGGCTTTAATAGGTATTGAACAGCTAACGGAAAATTCTGCTTTTTAAGCATGGGAAAAGGTTATGTTACACTATCCAGTTGTTTGAATATAAGTTAGCATGATGACTGCAAATATCTTGTAGTTATCGTGGTGACTTTGATAACATCTTTATTAGATAGTATTCGAGTAAGCTCTGAGTGACCACTTCTGCCAGTTAAAAATGCAAATATGGTAGTATGTCAGATTGATTGACTATACAACTTAGATTAAAATAGCTGTTTATTTGAAGGAAGCAATTTTTTTTCTGAATATCTACATTAAATGAAATCAAGCTTTACGCTTAATTTCTGATAATTATTTCTCAAAAACTTACATAAATGATCCTTTCCATTAAAATGGAAAGGGTTATATCTTAAATTACTTTAGAAAATATAAAGATATTATATATATTTTTTAAAAATGATGCTCAGTTTTTATTTAAAAAAGCTTTGTATGAAATGGAGGAATGAATATATAATAGTACTGACTTTGAAAAACTGCACTGAATAATTTCTTCTTTTGATTGAAAGCTGTATTAAAATTGATGTGTTTTTTATATTATCATAAAGTGCTAGAAATAAAGAAATCATTGACCTGGTGTGATCATTCAAGATATGCATAAAGAAAAAGGACTGTATATTGCAATTTGAAAGGGTTAAAAGAGTAAACATAGAAATTGTGAGACGATCATGTATGTGTATCTGTGAAAGGAGCATTAATAATTAATATCAGATTCTAAAATATACGTAATGATGTATTTTTTCTTATTTGCTGCTAAATATTCTTAGTAAATAAAAAAATTGTCAAATAAAAAAAGACATAACGAAAAAAATCTATGTGATAATTCATAGCAGTCCAGCATACATTTTATAAGTAAAAGATTATAAAATAATTATTGGTCGTATCAAAGAGCTACAATGTTATAAAAGCATTTTCAAGCATTTAATATTACGACCCTCTTTTTTATAGGCTACTTCTAATATGATCCGTTTTATAAGCGGCGCATTGAATTTTTCTTTCCTCAGGGGAATATTGCACGTTCTTTCCAGAAGTTTTATGGACCAAAAAGAAATATGTCATGCAAAAAAAAAACCCCATCTATTATTAAACATAATAGATGTTCATACATATGATAACTAACAGCTTTAAAATAAAAATCTATGAAAATTGAACCGAATGAATTGAATGAATATTCAAAGCAAAAAAGAATTTTGACCTGACACCCACCACCTGACCTTCACGTATTGCACTCTTTTTTTTTGTCGTGCTGCTTCCAGAAAGTTTGACATAGATTTCAATACACACACATTTGCAATTTGCAGAAATATACACATACATTGAAGATCTTGTAACGATTTATGAGTAGGTCGCGACCTGCAGTTTAAGAATTCTACATTTAAGCAGTGAAGCACATTCCTACTTCCTCTCATATTTTAACCCTTATATAATATTTAACTCTTATATTCATCTTACGTTATAAGCAACATATTACGAAATTGTATGAAACTGTTTCATATCTATTTTGAAAGGGTTAAAAAGCAATTGACTATCTGCAACAATCAGCATGCCTTTTTTGAAAGCTAAAAAAAATCTTCATAAATGGTTCAAGGAATATAAGTGATTTTCGTATATGATATAAATATAAATGCTACTTTAAAATATTTATTTTTAATTGAAATATATTCATGCATTAACCTTAAATTACAAGCATATGTTTGACTACTTCCCGTTTGGCAATATAGTTTTTTTAATGTATTTATATACCTTTAAATGAATATGTTTTTTTTTCATTATTCTATGCTGTACAGCAAAGAAAGCAAAGCTTGAAAAAGACATTGTTTCTTAAAAAATATTTCTATTATGTGACTAAGTATTTATCGGTTCACTAAGAATAACCAAATTTTCAAAAAGGTATTTTTTATTAAATTTTCGTGTGTTTGTATCTTATTTTATAACTAAATTGTTTCTATAATCGATTACGTGATGATTCCATTTTTTAAGAGATATAGATAATCAAAAATTACTAAATAACCGATATAAATAAATAAATAAAAATGAATATATCTTCAAAGAATAATCTATAACGTCATTTATCATATCAAACACAATATCGGCATCACTTTCTCTTTAAAATCACAGTCATTACATCTCCCTAAAATTATATCAAACGAAAAAATTTCAAAATTCATTATCGTAGTTCTGTTGATATTTCTTATAATTCCCTGCGTTTTGTTTCATTGGATTGTCGTTTCGATTTGAAATAAGATAAAAGGTTTATTAAAACAGAATATATTAATAGTGATCAGAGTTGAGTTGAATGGCACTTCAATTCAGTTTAACTACTTCCCAATTGTATCAATATGAAAGAGATCAACACACATTGGTGGACTTGTTCTTCACCATCTCCATATGTGTAATTGATCTTTATTGAAATTGAACTTGTGATCATCCAATTCAGTTTTACAATTTCCCAATTGTATTAACATGAAAGACATCACCACACATTGGAGGACGTTGTTCACCATCTCCACATGTATAATCGATTTTTGTTGGAATTGAACTTGTGATCATCGAATTTCAAACTTAAGGAGGCACGAGGTCACCGTGACCTCAGCTCTCAGATGCACTAAAATAAACAGAGGTAGGAAAGTTCATGAGCAAAATTGTTAAGCTCTATTAGTGCCACATCTGAAAGCTGTTTTGAGTCTGAAATCGTAGTTTTGGACCGTGGCTAAATAAAGAGGAAAATTATTGATTCCAGCATTCCTATTTCTTATCAGAGAAGGCGTTGGCTCTCAGTAACAACAGCATGTGCAAATCACTTATTCATGTTGGATATCACTTTTGCATGTGCAGTGTCAAATTTCAGACTAAGCAGATTATGTAACTGCCTAGGACCATTAAACTGAAACAAGGTGGCAAGCAAACGAATTAAAGAATTTTATTTTTCACATATTCGTTTGTAAAGAATGTAAAATTATAAATTAGACAGATTCCTGCATGCATAATTGGTCAAGTCTTAATTTTTGTTGCATTGACTTAGAATAGTTATAAGCACAAAATGATAACTTCCGCACTTAAATGTCATTGTAGGTCAGTACTGAAACATAATAGATAAATAAAAAATACATTTTCACGACTTTCATAAAATTAAAAAAATGATTAACTTGAAATATTAATACATTAAAAATTATACAAAATGGGAAAATAAATTGGTCAATTTATTAAAAAAAAGTTTTGTAGTGCGCATTACCCAAAGTGACAAAATATCATAATCTGCCATTGGGCACTACCAGTTTTACGAACATGCACCGGATATATTTGGTGAAATCGTACTTCGAAACTGATACTATTCGGTGCCATAAAATGAAAGCAGGTCAACTCGTCAATCCTTGAATGGAAAATTTGTAGGAGATTCGAATTTTTCCAAAGAAACAGTGCTTTCATGCTTGATTTGTCTGTCTTAATTTCATTTTTAAAACAAAGAGCGATGTTATGCCAAAGTTTTGATTATAAAGCAGCAAAAATATTTCTTTAAAAAGTATTTATTTTTAACTAGCTGGCTTTGGCGACCAACTGGTTAACCATGAGTAATGAGTTCTAAACTTTTCTTAAATACTTACGGACATTACCCTCTTTATAACTTCACAGCCAAATATATTTAAACTTCGATAGTCACGTTACTCGTATTGTTATAGAAGCCTTACGATTAATTATTCATTGTACTATACCGGGTGGCCAGAAATAAAACACCCCTACTCTGACCTCCCTGGATATCGAACTACTCAGTGTAAAGGCTTGAAAATTTGTGGACATACTATTCAAAAAATGGGGAAACGGATTTCACGAAAAAAAAATTTAGTTCCAGAAATCACCGATAGGTGGCGCTGTACCACTGGACGTATGCTGAAAAGACACAAAAACACGTTTTAAACACATTTTATTTGAAAGTACCAAGCATACATGAAACAAGGACGTTATCGATGCAGGGAATGCTGCTCAATATGGTTCCCTTCCTGAAGATGTAAAATGTGAAGTCTGTGGACAGCTTGTTCAACTGCGGATCGTAACTGGTCATCTGAGATGCTTCTCACATGCAGACTGATACTCTCTTTCAAATCTGCCAAGGTTATCAGACGTTCTCGATAAACAAGGTTTTTTAAGTGTCCCCAAAGCCAAAAATCACACGGATTAAGATCCGGTGAACGAGATGGCCAAGTTGTCGGAAACGCGCGACTGATTATTCTGTCAGTGGTGAAATGTTGGCGAAGAAACTGTTGCACAGGGAGTCCAATGTGTGGAGGTGCTCCATCTTGCATAAAAGTAATGGTGTCAAGGCATTGGCGCTGCTGCAAATGGGGTACAACAAATGTTTCGAGCATCCTTTTGTACCTGTTGGCCGTCACGGTACATGTCTCAAGGCCATTGGAAGTAACCTCTTCGAAAAAGAACGGTCCAAGGATGAATGTGGCTGTGAATCCACACCAGACTGTAACTTTCGGTGAGTGGAGTGGAATCTCTTGGAAGGTACGGGGGTTTGTCGTGTCCCATATGCGACAGTTATGGGTGTTCACTGTTCCACTGAGGTGGAAATGGGCCTCATCGCTCCACAGAATCTGCCACGGCCACGATGCATCCACTTCAACTCTAGCAAGAAATGTCAATGCAAAGGTCAGTCGCATCTCCCTGTCTGTGGCCAGCAATTGTTGATTAGGGCGGATTTTGTACGGGAAACAATGCACCATTTTTCTGAGTACGTTCCACACTGTGCTATAGGGAACACCCAAGTGTCGTGACACTGCACGTGCACTACTGCAGCCTAAAACATTATCCATTGACTGTTCAACAATACCGGTGGCAACATCTTCAACGACATCTGAACGAACCGGTTTGCGTCCTCGACCAGGCTGAACTCCAAGATGTCCAGTTTCCTCGAATCGAGCGATCATTCTCCTGAGAGCTTGTGGAAGCAATGGTCCCTTACGCAAATCCTTAAGTCGGCGAAACTCTCGAAGTGCTGCTGGAGCATTTCCTTTATTCTCGTAAAACAACTTCACAAGCAAAGCGCGTTCTGGCAGCGTGACAGCCATCACTAATAAGAATGACATTCCCCACCTTTTAACTTCTTTTATACCCAGAACATGGCTTCTAACCATGCTTTATGCAAATTTTTCTGGTTACAGTATGAAATTGCAGTTACAACGGGAGTTCTAGCTTCTTTACTATTTTTATTTTCCATAAGGGGCAGAAAAATTAAAAAGGAAGCATGGAAGCATTCCATTCCGCATAAACATTTTAATTTTTATTATTATTTGTGTCTTTTGATCATAGTTCCAGTTGTGCAGCGCCACCTATCGGTGATTTCAGGAACTAATTTTTTTTTCGTGAAATCCGTTTCCCCATATTTTGAATAGTATGTGTACAAAATTTTGAGCCTTTACACTGAGTAGTTCGATATCCATGGAGGTCAGAGTAGGGGTGTTTTATTTCTGGCCACCTTGTATATCTCACAGATTTGAAATCAGCTGTTGTGGAATTGCGTAAAATATCACATCTTATATTTATCCATAACATTACGCTTTCATTACAACAGGCGCTGCGCATCACTCTTTTCTCGGTTTAACTTGCAATAAGAGTTAATTTAATCATTCCGTTTGAATTTTTGTCAAAGTGACGGCAAAGCACTGGTACACTTTTAACGTGCTCTTGCAGGTTAAATTGTACTTTCATTTTGCAAGAAATGAATTGTTTAAAAATATAGTTACAGTATTTTTTTAAAAAAATCCTTAAAAACAGATACCTAACTTATCGGTTAAAACATTATTATCAATAAAAAAAATTATTTAAAAAACAATTTTGTATGGTAATATTTTCGGAAATGAACACAGAAAATTTCCAAATATTAGCTTAATTTTTAATTTTAACTTTATAACTTTATAAGTTCAACCTATCTAAACTGGCATGAGAGACAAATTTTAGCCCACAGAAACCTGTAATTGCAAGTATCTGAAAGACGAGATATCTCGTCGGTAACGTTGAAATTGTTAATAAATTGCCACATGACCAATTCAACTGTTCAGATTCCTCAGAAATGCCCGAAAATTGATTGCCACTTGGTTGTAGCTATAAATTTATCATGTTTTTCAAACTAGCTTATATAATTTTTATATGGCATTCATAAGCCATTGATCTTTTGCATAGGTAAACATGTTTTGTAAAAAGGGTTTTTTTTTTCGCATATTGGGCATTTTATTTATTCATTTGAAGGTTGCAATTCTCTGAAAACACTTCAGTGGCTGCAAGACTAAACAAAGAACTTGAATTGGACCAGTTGCATTAAGGTGGGGCAGAGAATGTAACCTCTATCTATTTCGTGGAACTAAACCGATAGTTAAGGTTGCACATCCTGTCAAAATAACATTGCTAATTTTGACTGATTATTGCTCTTATTTTTAATTGTAAATCAGTACAGATTACTAATCACCTGAGTTTCAAAGCAAATCCCCCAATAATTTATATTAAAATATTTTTTTCGTGCTTTTATCTTTTTGGAAACCGCAACGAGGTGTGTGGCTTTTTTGTTTGTTATTGGATTTAAAAGAAGGTCGAAATGCTGTCAAACGAGCCTTTCAAGACTGGATTCTTACAAAGGAGTTTTCAAGAGCATTTTGTTCTGCTGTTTTGTTGCAATTGTGGTCGAATTTTGAGATGGATCGCTCTTGGGGAAATTCGAATACCCTCGTGATGCTATCCAGGCTGTTCAACCCTCAGTCAAGAAAACAAAAGAATGACCTTGAAGAGATTTTTCAACAAACAGAATCTTTCTGATCAGGCTATTTTCTTACTTAGTTCTGGATGTGTCCATACAATGAAGTGATTCTAAACTGAAGCGGATTGTCTACAAGCAGAGGAGGTTACTGTCAAGGACAGCTAAAAGAAAAGGGACCATAAGCAAAGCAGCTATAGAGATTTATTTACCTAGTTGGAAAATGAATAAATTTCTAAAAAGTGCAAAATTGGGTGTTAGATATATTCGTGCAAATATAATTGGCCAAATCCTATATGCTTTATTACATTTTCTTAGGTATGAGAATATCCATACACACAAAACGCCTGCTTCATTATTATTGTGTGACTGTCTGACAATACAATTTTCAGTTCAGTTACATCAGTGCCCCGATTTTTTAAAAACAACACTAGAGATATTTTGGGATGGATCTTGTAATTTTGAACAGTGATCAGATTGGTAGAATGCCATCTGAGTTTGCCACTCCCTTTTTCAAACTCATACACCACAAAAGAGAGACGACTTTGTCCCGAGGGATTTAATGTACATCAGAACCGCGTACACGATGGTTCTTCGTGAAAATTGGGTCTAGAGCCTGAAACCCATCGGTTTCGTAGCCGAGACCTGACCACCAGGCTACCATGGCCCGTCAGACAGTACAAAGTCATAATCTGTACTCATAATTGTCAAGAATTGAGTTCCTGTAAATATATATATATATATATCTTTGGGTGTTGATGCTCTGCAAATCAGATTGTTTTACACCTACCAAGTTTAGCAGATACATATGTAAATGGGTGGAAATAAGAGATTTTTAAATTTTTTTAATTAATTAAAATTTAATATTTTAATCAATTAAAAATGTACAGGAATTTTTTGCGATTTCCTGCAATAACTTTTGGAGATTTTAAAGTATAAAAATTATTTTAACTCTGCTTCATAATTCAAAAAATGATCCTTTCAGTTGCATAATTAATTTGTTATAAAATACCGTAGTCCAACTTTCATTAACTAAAAAAATGTTTTTATCTATTTTTTCCAAAAGATACTTTCATTGTTACTGATAATATTTCATCCTTTCTTTTTTTTTTTCCAATGTTGTAGCTGAAAATATGGAATTACGCTTCAAATAGAAGATTTCTATTTAAAGCGTGTTTTTAAAATACTTTTTGAAATGTTTGTGCTTCCAATTTAATTTCTTAATTAAGCAATGATTATTTTTTTAAATTTGCGCCTATTTTAAAGCATTGATAAATAATTGGATGTGTAAAATTATATTATCCTTCCTATTGTTTGAAAATTGCATATTTGTTTTAGTGCACCGCATTTTTTAAAAATTAAAAAATATTTATTGTATATTTTCAGAGTTTTTACAAAAATAATGAAAAATATAAATAACATTTCAATTTTGAACTCTTCCATTATTTATCAATTTATTTTAATTGACTTTATTTTGTTTTATCAAGGCAATTTTTGTATTCAAGTTTGAATGTTTTTAGACCAGATGACAAAATTTTACTAAGATGCGTTACAAAATGGTCAGAATGATAGGAGAGTTTTGAAATAGAATGTGTCATCAAATTTTAAATTAAAAAAAATACTTTTCTCAGGAAGCTATCAAGATTAAGCTATGCAAAATATTTAATAGAAATGTTTAGAAATTATTGATCAATTAAAGTTTTTATTCGATCATTATTGGTCTTAAAAATATCTCTTAATTGAAATATAAATAAACCAAGACATGCAGCTGAAGATAAAATTTCATAAATTACTTTGGCAGTAAATAAGACATTAAAATTACTGAATCTTAATATATCGAGCAATCAGTTTTCTTTATGGTGTATCCGGGAATACAGGTAAATGCAGCAATCTTTCAGCTGGTGAACTTTGATATGTTCTCTTTACCTTTAGAGATTTCTGCCAAATTCTGAACTAAATACTTTTACATTTTTTTTTGCATATTTATCCTAATACAAGTGAACACATAAACAGACCTAAACTACAAAACTTAAATACCTATATACCACCACAAACTATCCACTCGGAAGGCACACCGAAAAATATGAATTACAGGACCACTGCAACAGTAACATTGTATGAGACTGTTTTAAGGGCCATCACCATCCACGATAAAACCCTTCGATTTGGAAGTACGTCTCGTCATCGATGGTAGGAGCTAGATCCTCACCTTTTTGCGTACCTACCAGGGTGTCAAGAACCAACCATCATGCTGGAAGCTTCTCTCATGGAACTAAATGGCAATATGAAGGAAATTCGGGATACAGTTTTAAAATTTAAATGAAGAACCATCTGTCGATTTAGCTCAAAATATAAAGATAAATAAAATATTGTAGTGAACGTGTATAATCGATAGATGAAACTTCGCATTTTGTCCTGTTAAACTTTTACTTCACATTTTGATTGTGGTCAGTCAACAATAATGTATTCAGATTGCATATTTGAAACCCAAAAGGCAGATTAAAAATCTGAGCACTCGAAACGTTTAATGTCTTGAGCAGAATCCGCAATTTCTGCTCTGAAAAGGGGTGGTGGTGTCTTTAGCGCTTTTATTAGGAAGGGAGAGTGAAGTTTTATGAAAACTCATCCAAATGCTTTCAAATGTTCACCCAATATTATAAAAAAGACAAAATATGAACATTTTTAAAGGTAGACTTTAGACCTCCATTAGAGGCGCAATATGTATTTTTATGCCCGCATTGATGTAGTCGTAAATTAAACCGCGTCGAAATGCTGTGATCTAGCCCATATTGGAGGAAAGGTAGAGGCTGAAGGACAGAGCGGTGCGGTTTTGAGGGAGTTAAGCATAAAATAATTCTCAATATTTATTTTTTGCTTTGTTTTCATTCAAGTTGTGCAATTATTGTATAAAAGGACTGACATATCTAAATTATAAAATATCTGTTTTGAAGTTATTATTTA
The DNA here is from genome assembly GCA_026543055.1 of Argiope trifasciata. Classification (NCBI taxonomy): domain Eukaryota; kingdom Metazoa; phylum Arthropoda; class Arachnida; order Araneae; family Araneidae; genus Argiope; species Argiope trifasciata. The sequence goes on along the minus strand of JAPMOQ010010428.1, from coordinate 1,886,658 downwards.
AAATTCTTTTCACTTGTCAAATATTAACACACTGTTCATTTCATAAATGCGGCCGCGGTGGCCTAGTGGTAAGGATCGGCTTCGGAACCGGAGGGTTGCAGGTTCGAGACTCTATTCCACCGAAGAATCACCGTGTGAGGGGGTCTCTTGCATGTTAAATCTGTCAGGCCAAATGTCCTGCCGCTGGAGTGGCGTGGTGTGGAGAGAGGGTGCCAGTTCAGATGTCGTCCTCGTCATCTAACCGTGGTTTAAAATGACGAGGTCTGTCCCAAAATAGACCTATTGTTGTTTTACAACGGGAAGTTAATATAACTAAACTAAATCATTTCTGAAATCATTAGTTTTAGCTAATTTTTCCCCGCTGAAGAGTAATAGGCAAGGAAAAAGATAGGCCCGTTTCTGGAATGTTTTTTTTTATATATATATAGATCTTGTTCTTTGTATCGCTAGACGCGGGATTTTATTTCAGTTCTCTTTTTTTTTACAACTAATCATTTTGAACGCGTTATTTTGTTTTAATTTAAAACTTGCTCATAAGACTAATTCAGTTTTGTGGAAAATCCGCAATTGCTATCTCATCTATTTTCTCTCACAATTCAGTTTTTTGTTTGCTTCAATAAAATAAACATTTTTTCCACCTCATTTTTTAGTTATATCTCTCTTTCTCTTTTTGGTGGATCAATGTTCTTTGAAACCTATGCAAAAGCTGCATGTAACGGTTTATTTTTATTTCAATTAAGAGTTTTTAAAACCAACTATGATCGAATGAAAACAATTAACGGTTGATTAAATCTCAATAAATATCAAATGCTACCCACCTTTGATATTCATATGGTTCACCAGGATTAATGATTGCTAACCCTAGTGGCACACAAATATTGTACAATATTGTACGACATTGATCGATATTCACAATATTGTTTAGTATCATATAATATCGCACAATATTGTACAATGCAGTGCATCGGACTGTGCTACCTCTGAATAATATCAATTAAATAGTTTGCATTACTTAATATTAATAGTTTCCACTGCAGAATATTTTTAAACCTCAAATTTCAGTAGATTGATTTGATCTATCTATTATAAATATTTTTACTATTTCAGAAGCCTTATACCGTTCTGCGCATGGTACCATGCATTTTGTTAATTTCCTATTGAAAGTTATTTATTACAAATAGAGACTCTTTAAAAAATTACCACTGCTATTTGATTCTGAAACTAATCAATTTTTTAAAACCTCTTATGAAAAATAACTTAATTGAAACCTATTCAATATGGGAAAAGTAAGAAGAATCTTCGTAACTTAATCATCATTCATTGGAAGAAGGAATGAATTATTAATAGCAGCAATAAAAAGATTTTGAGTTTCCAATTCAACAATGAAATGTATTGATTAAAATGTACAAAAAATATTTCTTTTTAGTTAAATTAAAACTATTAAATATTTAGCCTAAAAATATCATAGATAAGAATATTGTTTTTTAAATTCAGATGACGTAAAATTTAATTTTGTGTTATGATTAGGACAGCAACAATAGAAATAAGGCACCAATTGTCCCGAAATCAGTGTGAAATGAAGAGTTTTGTCGGAAAAGGCCGTTTCGGACCATAGATGTAGGTATCGAAGGTTCTGATCATTTACATCCTATCTTAATGTAATAACCAGACTCGGCCATCTTTATGAAGGGGCCCGGGTGCAAAAAACCATTTGGGGCCCTAAATTTTTGTCAAAATAAATAAATTTATTTAAAAAATCGAACATTTGCTTATTTATTTAATGTGCGTAGTTTTGTTTTTGCTATTAATTACTCTAGGAAAATTAAAATTTTTCCCATTTCTTTTTCGATACTTAGTACAGCAAAAGTGTTTAAGCATCATACCCGTACGCTTGACCGAAGATTATCCTTTATTTAATTTTTATTTGCTGAACGAGAGTTCAGCATTTATTATATATAGTAACTGGCAATGTAAAGGACTGAAAAAATAGTATTACATTAGATGTAGACAAAAGTAAATAGCTGATGATTTGCAAATCCATTTGAACCCAGCCTCGATTTTTGGGCACCAGGCATGCCGCTCTGTCTGATGGGGATTTCCTTATTCCTAAATGAACATTTCCCGCCTTTTTATTGATATAACTGCGATCTTTACCTAATGAAGGTGTCAATCGATGCCGCATGGAAACAATCTTGTAGATTTTTAGTATGTGTAAAATTACTATTATTCATAACACTATTTTAATTCTTAATCAAGGTGGGGCCCCCTCAGCCAAGAAGCCCGGGTGCATAGCACTTGCCACCCTCCTCCCTACAGATGATCGGCCCTTGTTAGGACATTAACAAAAATTGAAAATAAGCAAATGTTGCTCGGATTTGGCAACCCAGTAAATAACAATTAAGTCAACAGAATATCGATATCTGACTCTGTAATTGTTTATTCGGCCCATAGATTCTATTTCATATAGCAGAATAACTAACATAGCCGAAAGTGAATCAGATATTATTTATTTGGTCCTTAGTTTCTATTTCATATAGCAAAGTATCTAACATAGCAGAAAGTGAATCAGATGTATTGTTTCATGAACTTTTTTCAATCGGTCAGCCAAGAAATCTACCCGAAAAATAGAAATTTGTATGAATGCATATTCTCATCGACTGTTTTCATCATTTATTGGTGGAATTTTTAGAAAAAAAATATGAGTATCAAAATTTTCCAAAATGGGATGTAATGGGCAATGCATCAAATGCTTGGGAGCCTTTTGACTAGTTTCTTCAGATTGAAATTTCAATGAACACACTAAAAACATCTTATTTATTCATTTTATTACTTTTAAAACAATAAATTTACAAAATTTTCTAATTTTTTATGGTTACTTCATATTCAATTTTTTTTATTATATTCTATTTTACTTCTTTATGATAATTCTTCAGCTGAATAGCAGTTACCGTCGATCTATTGAAAATATAAACAGCTGTTATTATCCTTCTCTTATATAGCCAGATTACTGGGCAGAATTGCTTTGCTTTATTCATATGATATAAATTCAACATAATCAAAAGTGTAAACAAAATGTGTAACTTGAAATCATATTTTCTTAAGGTATCCGACTACATTCGTTTAAAACTATAGTTTTTAGATGTGTTGTCAATTACAGTACAAGATACTATAACTACAAAAAAAACATATTTGAAGATATAATATATTTTCAGAAATAGGAAAATGTGTAGTAAATTTTTATTAATTTTTACCAAAACAGTCAGCACTCTAGACAAAATTGTAATGTAGCAGTGCATTTTTCTTTATACACAAGTTATAAAATATAATGATAAACAAAATGAACCAAAATCTACGAAACATTTTGAGATGCAAAGAAGTGATGGGGGAAAATATACGCATGTATGCATTTTGTCCATCAATTCACACCTTAATTTTTCTAAAAACATCTGTAAATGAAGAAGTATTTCACCAACAATAAAACTTTTCGTTCCTTTCATTGCCCATATTATTTAAAGCACACGTAGAAATTTTTATGTAAATACTGCTATTAGTTTTTGACTTATCATGTTAACGGTGGGGAATTTTTATGAAAATTAAAGTTTTGAGAAAATTGCAATTAAAGACAAATTTTAGCTGAAAAATATGTGAGCCTGGATGATAGGTCAGGTCTTCCTTTTCGTAGAAAAGATAATCTGTTTAGGAAAGACGAAAATCTGAACCACAAGAAATAACAACAACAAAAATTCGCCAATGTGGTCAATAACCCATTTTTTTAAACGTAATCGGATACCTTAAATGAAAGTTATGTATTTTTTTTTATAATTTAATACGCTAAGCTGCTATTATTCTCTATTAATCCTTTCACTACTGATCCGGACTAAACCGGTAGTGTAGACTTTATCCTGAAAGAATAAGTTTCTGTTTCAACGATTAATTCAGAATATAAAACGAGTTGTCATTAATGTAGTTCTAGTCATGAAACTTAGTTTGAAACCAAAACGACCTCAAGGATAATTTGCAACTCCGGTGCAGTAATGAAAGGGTTAAAATATTATCGGTGCGCTAAAATATTATGCGTTTTGATAACAAAAAAAAAATCAATGTATATAATGTGGCAGACTAGCATTCATAATTAAAGAATACGCCTAGGAACGTTTTAATCTTGTTAAGGTATCCGACAGCGTTCAAAGGAAAATTTTAAAAACGATTTTTTTAAAACTATTTAAAATTATGGTTTCTGGATGTACTGCCAATTAGAACACAAATTACTAAGAATACAACAAAATTATTTAAACATATAACATATTTTGAGAAATTACAAAATTTGTAGCAAATTTTAATGAAATTTAACCAAAACGGTTAACACTCTACATAGAATTCCAATGCAGCAATCCCCTTTTTCTTTGTACACAAGTTATAAAATATGACGATGAATAAAATGAACCAAAATCTAAGAAGTGTTTTAAGATACTAAAAAGTGATGGCTAAAAATATATGCATATATACTTTTTTTCATAAATTCGCAACTTAATTTTTCTAAAAACATCTATAAATGAAAAAATATTTCCCCTACAAAAAAAACTTTTGGTTCATTTCATTACCCATATTGTTTAAAATACACGATGAAACTTTTACGTAAATACATCTATTAATTTTTGAGATATCATGCTAACGGTGGAGAATTTTTATGAAAATTAAGATTGAAGTTAAAGACAAATTTTAGCTGAAAATTATGTTTCACTTAAAATTTCTCTGGATAATAGATTAGACATTCATTTTCCTAGTAAAAATAAAATTGTTTTGGAAATAGGAAAGTCTGAACTACAGGAATAACAAGTTAAAAAGAATTCGCCAATGTAGTTGATTAGTGTTTCCAACGTAGTCGGATACCTTAAATAAATTCATATCAAAATCATTTAGAGACCATATTCAATAATATATGAATGAAATTCGAATGCCTCCCGCCCCCTTCATCCAATTACTTCTCTACAAATACGACAAGATTCCAAATGTTTCTTTTAATGGCACATGGATAAATGTATTTTGTTAAATTAATTATTAATTTCAAAAATTGTCAAAAGTATACTTACATCAACCTCAATGAGAAAAGAAAATACTTAAAGGTATGTCAAAATACTACTTTTTGAGAAAATTTAAACTCGTAAATAACAATAAAAAACTTTGAAAACAAACCATAACGTTTAAAAATATTTTTGGATAAAATATGAATATTTCTCCATGTTTTTTATTATAATTCGCACTTTTAAGAACTAATGTTTTATTTAATTTGAGAAACTGAAAAAGACAAACTTCAAATACAAAAAAAATATTTCCATTTAGAAATTTATCCTCAAAAATGTTCTTCTCATAATACATTTAATATAAAAAAAATTGATACTTATGTTTAAAGTTTCAATGAGAAAGAGTAACTTTATTTTAAATAGTTTTTTATTTACTTCACTAAAGTGAAAAGAATAACTATAACTGATATTTTGCGAACATACTAAATCAGATTTTCCCCTTTAGTATTTTATTTGATTGTTTTCAATTTATACAACGTTCATTTAATAAACATAAATTTAGTTAATTTAACACGCTATACCGTTTAATAATAAGTATAATTTTTGCCAATTATTTTATTTTGTGACAAAATTTAAATAATAATGTAAAAAATTTGTTTCCAAAATGAATGCGTTGCACGTCATTGAAAGTAATTAATGTAACTGATACGCCATTTTCTATTTTTTTTTTCCCGCTCTGTTGAAAAATTCTAATTCTCGTATACCATACAGGTAATTAATTATTGTAAAAAACATTTTTAGTAATTTTTTTGATTTTTAACATGAAATGAATTAACTTTGTGCGCTATTTTTAAGTTAGGTAAATTTTGTCCCCCCCACCACCAAAAAGGTGTTTCACTCCCACCCGTAGAAAAATTTTCTATTCTCCAAAGTGCACATGGATCAAATTTGGTGACTCTAGGTTAAATAATCTTCCCTGTACAATTCCCTGTACAAACACAATTATAAACACCAATACATCCTATTTATTATTAACAGAGATGAATATCTAGTGTTCTGTTAGAAATACATATACCGTATTTGTCACAGATATTTCAGAAATTAAAAATAAAAGCCTAAGAAAAATTAAAAAAAAATTGAGATTTTAAATTAAGAATGAAACCAAATTTTGAAGTTTTTTTTCCACCATATCTTCCAATGTTATTTCAAGACAAGAATGCTTTTTGCTTTATCTTAAAATTCAAAAGGTTATCCTTTCAATTATCATATTTAATTATTTTTTAAAATTTTCTCTTTTTAATTAATTTAGTTATTTTTAGAGAATTTATAACGTCAAAATTGTTCGTCTTTCTGGAGAAACTTAAATCCTTTGCATGGTTGTTTCAAATATTTAAACCAAAATTATCTTTCAACAAAATATGAAGACATGGCTTATTTCTTTACATAGTATATTTCTACTCATTAGAGTAGGTATTTCAAATGTGCTTTAATATACTTTTTTAAATTTTGATGAACTTATAATTATCTAGTTTAACTTTACAAATAAACAATAAATTTTTGAAATATTATTTCCTGTAATATAAATAGATTTATAAAAAAGTATATTGAATTTTTCCGACTTGAATTTTTTTTTCTCGTTGCAAACTGAAAGCATCATTCCCTTTGTAACTATTCTGGTTTAGATTTAAATGCATTCTTTTTAATTTCACTCTCTTTTTTGTGTTTATATCATTGTGAAAACAGATACATAAAAATCTGGTCGAATAAACAAATGAAACTTACATTTTTTAATGATCTCACTTTTAAATGAAGTACCAAAAACTCTTTATTACGTATGAGAAAATCAAATTTTCAATACTAAAGAACGTTAAAATAATATACATATGAATTGTAAATGTTATTATTCTGTAATGAAATGCTGCGAATTATGACTACTAGATGGCAACACTGTCAACCGCTGTTTAGAATTTACAAATGATTGGATAACTTTTTTGAATTTCAAATATTTTTAAATACTTTTTTATTATTGAGACCTTTAAACAATATAACATATTATTATTACAATTATTATAACTTTAATAACATTACAAATTAAAACGATAATCAGCATAATCTATTAATTTTAAAGTATCGTTAATCGCCTTGGACGACTAGTTGCTCTCTCTAAATTTTAAAAATATTTGGTAAATTTAAAAAACCAATACTCCAGCCAGAATCATGCAGTAAACTTGCTAATTTTTATATGACATTAATAGTAATTTGCCCTCAACAATTATAATTCATGATTTGATTTCTACATATTTGTGATTACTTCGGCCAAAGGTTTCTGGATTCCACGGTTGACACAATCTGCTCAAAATTTCAAACACAGTCTTTGAAGAAAGAATAATAAATTTGTAGCAATTGTTTCCAAGTTCAATTACTTGATCTTTAAAACTCTTTTTAAAAATTAAAAGCTTAATTGAAGTAATAGTTACTATGAATAGATATTTAATAATAATATTAGCTAAAATGGAGGTTATATTATTTTGAATCTGTCTTATCAAAAATGAGCAAAGTCTTTTCTAGAAATTGTGAAGATACTAATCTGAAATCTAAGAAGTCAGTCAATAAGCGAAAGATGCTTTGATTATTTTTTGACACAAATTGTGTGTTTTGACACAAAATTTTAGCTCTAGAACGACAAGCTATCACTATGCCATAAGGTACCACTATGCCATTTAGGTGGCTTCCACTCTGAAATTCGCGTCGCATAACAAAATTTATATCGTGAAGTTTTTGTTTGGAAGAAAACTGTAGCATTCTCTAGAATGATAGCTTTAATTGATTATTGTTGAATGTGGAATAGTGTTTTAATTGTGTATATGTGAACGATTACAAAGAAGCAAAGATAAATTTTGTGTACATATAATTTTTTTTAAAAAGGTGAAAGATTTTTTGTATGTAGTTTAGTTGGTAATGTTATTTATTTTAAGGAATTATGTTATAAGTGTTTGTATGTGAGATATGACAAAGGAGCAAAGATAAATAAATTTGTGTGCTTATAAGTTTTTTTTTTAAAAGAAGCATTGTTTATATGTAGTTAGGTTTGCATTGATATTTATTTTAAAAGTTAAAGTCTGTCATTTTGTATTTAAATGGTGATCACCACATTATTTGAAACAAATTTATATTTCATTAATTAAAATATTTGTGATGTAAATGGCCCTCATAAAAGCAGTTTTTATGACGGTCTTAATATAATATTTTGTTTTGACTTGAAAGCGTATGATTTTTTTTAAATGTATGTAACTGTGCTTAGATTCCTGTAATGAGAAAATGAGACATTTTCGATATAGAATATATAATAGTACAATATTTGTTATTGGAATGCTTGTATAATCCTTTATATAAATATTGTATTTTCTCTGAATATTAAACTTAATATAAAAAAAAACAACCTAAGATTTTATTTGTGTTTTGTTAAAGAGACCTTTGTGAAAATAATCTGTATTAAACTTGTAATGACTTTTCTTGTTTTTTATAATTTTACTGCCAACAATTGTTTTGATAAATTACTGCAATGCTTCAAATATCCCGAGTATAGTTGTGAATTTTAAATTTCTGTAATTTAATAATCTTTTCGTATATAATTTAACATATGATTACATTTTAAAAATTTACTTCTCAGGTAATTTATTTATTTGTGTGAATGTGAACATCTATGAAATGCAGCATATTACCAATCCGTGGCCAAATAGTATTCCAGGTGGTGTGTCTCCTTCATCAGTTGCCCTAAATAAGTATGAATTCTTTATTCTAATACAGTTATGACTTATGTTATTTGTTATAGAATTATTTTTCTATTAATAAGAAAGCAATTGTTTCTTTTAACTTTTCTCAATGCGATTTCTTTACATTTTGACAACTTTGGCAAATGGAAAATTTATACATTTATGTGCATTTTAGCTGTTATTAGACTGATAAAAAAATTATAAAAAATTGATTTCAATTATTTTGATCTAGTTGTAGATTCGGATTTGAAATTTACTTTCTGGTTATAACACTTAACTGAAAGCAATGTAATATAGCTCCTTGGAAGTATGTTAAACAAGGCAGATAATATTTTATAACCATAATATTGCCATCATATTTTTGGCATTGGTATCTGGTCATGAAATGAAACTGGTTTCTTGATGACTGTACCAAAAAGTTTGTTCTTGCTATAATTGATTAAAAAGTATATTTCCAAGTTTAATCATCTATATTATAAAATTTTTCTGTTTATTTGGTGACTAATTTTTTTTTTTCTATTTCTTGTAGTTTTAATCCAGCTGCAATGAATTATGGAGGTCTTCCACCAGAAGTGGCTCCTACATCTACAGCTGTTTATGCAAATACATCAACCTTCTCATGGGCACACACTGTTCCCAGTTTTATGCCATGGGTAACAAAAGGCGATTCAAATATACAAGAACCTATTGTACATTTTACAGCTCCATTCCCACCGGATCCTTGTACCTCACAAACTGCTACCAGCTGGGAACTTCTGAATAATTTTGGACCTAATAAAAGCAATGTGAATTCCCATTTAAAGAGGAAAAGTGATCTCGAACTTCTCGAGTATGTGATCATAATTTAATTGCAATAGAAAAAAAAAATTCAAGCTCTTATTTTGGTACTTGTGAATATTTATTGGCAAGTAATTGAGAAATATTGTCAAGAAGCTCAAATTATTCCTAATGGGGCTTGGCATTATCTGAAAATTTTGGAGTAAGCTATGCGTTTAAATATTCACAAGTACCATTCTTTTATTATGATACTTGTGTATTAGCTGTTGATTAGCATAATCAAATTTAAGCTTAGATTAAAATGACACATTTTGGCAATTAACTGCTTGTATGTTTTTAATACACAAGTAATCTTATAATAAATTTGATGTGAAAGGAATTGGTTTCAATATGACATTATTATTAAAATAGAAATTGAATGTGTTAAGATAATATTATTTGTTACTCTAGATTTTGTTATAATAAAATAAATTTGTTTTTATTTATTTATTTTTCGTTGCTATATATGTATGATGATGAATGGAAGATGTATAAGGGTCTGAAAACTTGTTAGAAGGTTTTATTTTTCTACTTGCTAACGATAATAATAATCAAACCTAAAAACTGCCACATAATGTCACTTTTAAATGAAGATGATAGTTATTAAAATATATAAAAATAGTATGAAAAATAAAAACTTGTTTGTAAATTTGCTGAAAATTCTCCTGTTCACTGACAGCTATCTGCTATTCATTGCAATTATTCATAAAAATACTCTGTACCAAATATAATTTGATATTATAACTCTTTGATAGATAATTTATCTTAGGAACCATAGGAATTTTTATCATATGTGAATCATATGAAATTAATTCATTTCCTTAATTGAAATTGCTGAAGCCACTAATCAAAATGATTCAATTATGTATATTTACTTGATTAAATCATTATTATTATTACTTTCTTAACTTCTAAGAAAGAAAACATTGTTCCAAACTTGAATGCAAAACTATCTAATAGTCTCTTCTTTGCTACCGAGCAACACTATATCAGTCGGAGTACTGTAGAAAATAAGCTTGGAATTTGTACATTATCCAAATGCTATAATTGATAATTATTATATTAAATACATTTTTGTTTTGGCACTTAAGTTGAATTAATTTCTATCTTATAATATCTTTCTAATGATGGAATTTAAAACATATAATAAAATATCTATTTAAAGCATCATACATTATACACTTTATCTCTAAAAACGAAAATTTAAGCATTTTTGAAAATTTTTAATGCTAGTAAATTTTAGTGCCTGTATTTGCTAGCATTTAAAGATAATTTCATATGAATATTTTTCTTCCATTAAAGGATGGTGTTTTGGCAACGTCTTGTGCGATGTTCTTTTGTATGAATGAAAATCTGTCTTAGAGTGAGTATTTGGTTTTGAATGGGAATGAGTGATTCTCAGACCTGCCTCTATTTTTTTTAAAAAAAATTGTTTTGTTAATGAAGAGATAGGAATTTATTTTCACTATTGGTGTTTTGTATTTCAAGTTTGTTACAATACTTTAAAGTCAGGTTTTAATTTCGTTTTTAAAAATAATACTTAAGGATTTTTTTAAAACTGGAGTTTAGTTCTGTAAGTTTGTTATCAAAATTATATTCATTGTGAAAAGTCAATGCTGTTTATATCATTCATGAGACTTCTTTAAATTTTTTCATCGCAGTGTATTTTTTATTATATGTCTGTTAATTGCCAACATTTGAATTATTTGGGTATAATTCTGAAACAAATAGACCTTTTTATTTTATTTTATATTTGAGTTTAGTTTTAATCACATTCAGTGCACTTGGTTACTGATATAATGTGTTTGAGAGAAATTGGTAAGGGATTATGATTTTTCTTCTCAGGATACCTCACAGGTAACCACTAACAAATGTCAATGCATTAATACTGTTTGAGGGAATAAATTATGAAACTATTTATTAATTATTTTGGTGATATTAAATTTGATAATTAAAATTTGTTCACTTTAAGAAGGATTTCTTTTGAAATAAAAATTATGAAAATTTATTTTTATTTAATAAAATTTTTCAAAAATTAGATAGGTTTGTATTTTTTTGAATTTGTTATGATATTTAAAGTATCGGTAATAAATTCAAAAATGTTATTGTGGATGGTAGTGTTTTTCTCCCTTCTGCTTTTGCATGTATATATTTTACTACAGTATTTTTTTTACAGCCTTGGAATTAAAAATTTATGCATCATTAGATATAAACAATAGTTTTTCAAAAGCAATTTGCTTTGTACCTATGATATAATTCAAGCAATTTTAAGAAATTTTTTAAAATTAGTGAATTATATAAGTTATTAGAATTAAATTTATAATTATTGAACCTGATACTCCAATTTTGTCATCTTTTCCAAATCATTATTTAAGCATTACTTTCTATTTTAAAATGAGCAATGAAAAATATATCTTCTATATTTTTTTTCATTGACTTTTTTTTATTGTTTTCCCAATAAGCTCAAATATTTTCTATTTCGATTTGCAGTAAAAATGTGGATCAGTATGAGACATTTTACCATGTAATTGATTTGAAAGGATTCAAAATGGGAATTTAAAAATTATGGATGCAAGTTTATACATAATTTAAATTTAAATAATGTTATTTGTGACACACTTTCTTATTTCATTGTGTTTGTCTTCTTTCTTTTTTTAAATAACATTTTCCATTATTTTTATAATTATAGTGTACGGAGTAATATCATTTTCACAAATGTTTATAATCAGTATTATTTACTTTATTTTTTAGCTTTATTTTATGGTATTGTGTTTTAATTTCATTGATATTTGTAATGCTGCATCTGTTCTTAATATACCTAATTCCATCAAAAATTTAATTTCAATTTTACCTATGATGTTAAAGAAAATGAACAAACTTAAGAAAATGAAATAATTTTACCCTTTTTGCTGACTTAGAAATGTGTAAACATTTTTCCAAGATTTTTATTTTGTCCCAGTTCTTTTATTTGATAAACAATAACATGGATTTTTATTAACTGATGATCACGCTATTTATGCAGAAAAAAATCTTCATACACAGTAGACATTTACTAAGTGATGCTGATAAAAAAATGTTCTCTAAGCGTAAGATATCATTTGGTAAAATAATTGGTCAACTTAACCAAACTAAAACAAAAATTGTTCATTTGATATTAATTAGTAAAAAAAAAAAAAAGCCTTCTTAGTTTAGCTTTTTGAAACATTTTTTAAAACACCCTTGAATTTCAGAAATATTGAATGAATTTAATATAGCTTGCTGCATTATTATTTAAAGAAAAAATTAATTTATATTTTATCTTAAGTCCCATGAATATATTTTTAATTCTTTTTGCATTTCTCCATGTGTTCTTTTTTGTAGTGGGTTAAATCTTGAATGTTTGTCTTAAAAAGTTGACATTTTTTCATTTTGCTAAATAAAATTGTGTTTTTATCTAATCATTATGTAAATATATTTTAAATTTATAAAATTTCTGAATTAAAAGCTTTTTTTCTTTCAGTGTCGGACCTCAAAAAATGTGTATCACAGAAGAACGTATGGCAGCACGTTTTCGAGAGATGCATATCAGTAATGAATATACAGTTCCTTCAGAAAATACTCCATTTGGACTATGTGGTCCTCCTGTTGAATGTGATTCAGCGAATAAGACAGTTACAAATTTAAATCAGTTAGATTTTATGTACGTAATGTATTATCTTTAAAAAAATTATATAATTATATATTTTTCTGCATTTTTGGCTAATCAAATGTTAAAATGTTAAATTCCATATTTTTAAAAACAAATTTAATCTTGTTTATTAAATCTACTGAAGAATAAATTTTCTGCTATTAGTTATTTAGTTAAAGTATCAATTTATGACTTTCTATTATTGTTCATATTTCCATCTTATTATTTTTATGTTTACATTTTAGATTGAAAGGCAATGCAGATGGTTCCAGTTCAAAATCATTAGTTTTAGCACCTGAACTTAAAAAACTTGTAGAGCCAGAAAAAATATTTGCTAGTGCATTTTTAGATAAAGTGTAAGTACATGTTTCATATTTAAAATATTATTGTATAAATGATTAAATTAGGTTTCTGTTATGATTAATGTATGTATATATTACTTTAAAAATGTGAATAAACAATCTTGTTATTTGGAGATGCATTCTTGTCAGAAAATTTTAAGAATTATTTACACATTAAGACATAAAAATGAACAATTCAATGTCTTTGGCTTAAATATGACCTGCATGTAGAAAAAATGCTTTCTCAATCCTTCTTAATGAGTGGAACATGTATAATTTCTCAGTAAGTTCTCGTCTGTCAGAAAATTTTTCATCTTCAACAACAAATAATTATTGAAAATAAAAAATAATTAATTTTATTATAGAAAAAATTTACTTTCTTTTGAAATTGTGAAGTTGATTTGATATCAGTTTTTGTAGTAATTAGCTTCTATGAAGAATTGTCTTCTAGAATTTTTAATTGCAAAGGTACTACTAGTTATGAATTTGCTCCCAAATTAAAATAAGAGATATAAAATATATAATTTTATCACTAGAAAATATGAATAAAACATATATTTTACTGCTTGATAATGCTCTTATATTTTAATCTTTCAAAAGCTTAACATTTTGCCTTAAAACATGCTACATTAAAAGTCGGTAATATTGAACATTCACCTGCATCATTATTTGATTTTGTTCATATTATTTCTTATATTCTAAAGAAGCACTTCTAAATAAATTGATGCCAATAGTGCTTTTAGATCTGTGATTTCAGGAATATTTTTGACTGCAAAAATTCTAATGCAAACGTATTAGTAGTAGAGAATATTTCATTTTAGAAATTGAATAAATTAAAAAGAAATGACTTCCGAGTTCAGTTTACTTATGCATTGTTTTAAAATTTTCATTTTTTCTCACCATCAGTTCTTATTTATATCAATTATCTTTTCAAATAATTGATATTATATATCATATTAAATATATGCATATTAATAATTTTCATAGCAGATATTGATGAAGTGTTTTAAGTTTATAATGTTAACAAATATCCATGAATGAATATTATGCTCTTCCTTGGGCTGACCCAGCCTCTTTTACACCGGTCTGCATTTATTATTCTGTTTTGTTTTAAATTCTTTGAGGCAGCTTCATATCCCCATGTGTTAGGAATTATGGCAAAATCAGAAATGGGAAATATAGACAGCTTGTTTCAGTTTGACAAGTGCATAATTGATATTTGTTCATCAGTTGTTAAAGTTGAATGATTGGTTAGCCATTTAAGTTGTGTATATGCTTGAAGTTAAAGGACTGTATCATGTCTGGGAATTAAGACCATAAATGATTTTGAGTATATAAATATTGAAACCCATCCAATTATCTTAATCCTGTTTCTGAACTGTCTTGTGTCAGAAAGTTCTTTTATTCTACATACAATTCCTTCATTAAAGAAAGTCCTTTAAGATTAAAATCCGCTTCTCCTCATTTACTCTCAACTTTGAGTCTAATTCTGCTTTTAAATCGCTCAATTGGTTGGCAGTTTTTTTCATATACATTTTAGCAGATAATTTAGTTTGTGCCAGACTTCATTTGATGCATTTTCTATCTGTTGTAAGAAAAAAAGAAAAGTTAATCATTGAAATAAAAAGGTTTTAACTTCTTATATTATGTGTTATGTTGCTCTGTTTTTTTTTAATCTACAAATTGCCATTATTTGAATTATTATTTTTAGATGTCGAGTATAATTGTATCATAGATTAGTTTTTACTCTAAATTTTAGTGCAACTTTATTTTGTATAAAGATTTTTCAGTGAGAATTCCCATCTTAAATGATATCAATGATGAAATTCTTTAAAAATTGCAGAGAACGACCTTCATTAGCGCTTGTGCCATGGACACCACCCAACAACAATCCACTCCTAAGGCCAAATGAAAACTCAGATGAAAATGAAGTACAAGAAGAAACTGTCTCATCAAGTACTAACAGTCCTGGCATATGGTATGTTTATTAATTTTATTTCATTTCTGTTAATATATTTTTTATATAATTACAGTTTATAATAAAAATTAACAGTCAAAAGGACATTAGGTCTAAAAACATTTTTTTTTGTGGCTCTGAAAAAAAAAATCAATATATGAAGTATATTGTAATGTTTATAAGTTCATTGTCTTAATACAGATTGATTTTTTTAACATAATCTGTAAATTCAAGAAATACATTTATAAAAATTAAAAACTTGTGAATAATTTTTAGTTTTATTTTGTATTTTTATAAAATTTAATTATTTATCTTTTCAGTTCTGAAATGTTTACAAATAAAAATGGAATCAACTCAAATCCAACATCCACATTTGAAGATACCATGGATACATAACATAGGAACAGCTGAATTTGTCTCTGACAACAAATCTGAAACTGTATTTTGCATTGCATTTTACTTCTTACACTTGTTCATTTTTTTTTCCTATTTAAATGAAAATAAAAATACTTTATTTGTATGTTTTGTTGCTTATATTGCCCATCTATTTTTTGATTATTTTTATAGAAAAAAATACATAAACGAACAGGTTGTATAGTAGTTTTCAATTACAAACATGGTTACTTGCAGCAGAAATATATCCAAATGCATGTATCTCATCTCTCATAATAAAGAACAGCATTTCATGTATTATTTTAAGATTATATATAAATGCTGTATTATTAGATTGCCTAACAGATAGATTATTAAATAATCTTGATTGCCAACCTTTCAGCTTATAAAGCAAGAACTGCAAAAGCAGACAATTGTGATCTACGCAAGTCTGAAAAATTTCTCTTCTAATGGAAGGAAAAATTCTGAGTCAGTTATCTCATACAAAAATATTCAACTGAATATGCTTTGGGATTCACCATTATTAAAAATAGTTACTCATGAAACTAATTCCCTAATGTTTTGTGGTGTATTCAGAAAAGATATTAGAATTGAAAAGCAAAACTTCTATTATAATTTTTATAAATTTCAGATTCTTTGATTGCAATTATGTGAATTTAGGTTATTCTCGTTAGTTCATCATTCATTATATGACAAAATTACCATATTGCATGAAATAACAGGGTTGATTTCTATGTTGCCTGTAGAAGAGGAGAAAGAGGATTAATCTTATTAAGAAATGCAGGACAATTAATAATATCTAAAGGTGTGTGTGTGCATGAAATTGATTTATTTTAGAAGTGAAACTGTTTGTTTAACTCAGAATTAATTCATTTGAATATAATATTTGTACACGTTTAAACATCGGCCTTTTTATGCTTGCAAATACATACAGCCAACATCATAAAGCTATTATTGAATGTCTCAATTGTATTCAAAAACAGAAGAAAGGATCTTTTCAATGATTGAAAAGGTAAACAACGATTATTCAAGATATTGACTTATGTAATAAAATCAATCTTGTCTCAGATAAAAACATTAAAAGTTTTTTTTTTTTTTAAATAAAGCTTACATTAGAACAGTCATTACATTAGAAATTTTATCTACTGGATCTAAGAAGTGAAATTTAATTCTTCAATTATTAACAAAATATGAAAAATAAACAAAAATAAAAATCTTTTTCTATAAATTTATGAAGCAATTGATTTTGATTTATTAACTGTGTGTCCAGTCCAGTCTTGAAAATAACTGCTTCAAATTTATTTTCTATTTTACAACTAATGTGTAATTTACCAATAAATAGGAGTAAACTATTTTTTAAATCATCTGAGTAGTTTCCCTAATAATGAAATTGATTGCTGAAGTAAGTGGCTTAGTTTAAAAGTTAAATTATTACTTTATGTAAACCAGTAAGTTATATTTTGCATGAGCATTAATATAATTACAAAATATTATAAATTGTGAACTGCTTATTTACCTGTTTTGACCAAGTGCATTATAATTTAAGGCATTTTTTTGTAATTATATGAAGTTTTTTATACATAACAAGGCATATGAATAATAATTCAAAATATGTAAGGTGTTAAAATTAACAATGATTAAAAACATAACAGTTTATTGCAAACTAAAATTTAACCATACAGAACCATGAAATAGTACATTTTCAAACTATGTATGTGCAATAACAATAAGAAATGCATGTCCCTTGACAGCTCTCCAAATAACCCAATTGGACCAGAACCATCTTGGACAATATTGCCAGACCAACATTGACGTGCTTTATCACAGAAGTTTAATAAAATGTGATGCTGAGCACTACGCGTGATTTGAAAATGGAAGTCAAAAAGAATTCAAACTGCTCATAGAGGAGTGGCTTCCTCGTAGAACAGTCGATTCTTGCAACGGCAGCACAGGAGGCACGGAGCAGCCAACAATAAAAATGGCGAAGCAATGAGGAGCAGGAAGCTGAATCCTGCAAAAATTCCTACCACCTAGAAATTGCAAATCTAGATTAATATAATATTAACTATGCAATTATTTAATTAGTGCATAAGAATTTATAACCACAAAAATATGCTATTGATCCAAGAAACATTTTTACGTGTTTGGAAATTTTTACATTATATATCACTTAGATTAATTAATTCATTTGATAGAATTCAAGTAATGTCCAAATTATTTACTTGCATGTTACCTGAATTTGATAATAACCAAAATTCTATTTTGAATCATAGATACCAAGATAGATACATTAGTGTTTTTTTTTTTTAAATTCAAGCATTAAATCAAATATTGTATCTTAAACTTAATAGTCTTTTAAATTTGTCTTCCCTTTAAATTCTTAGTCTTTTAAGTTATAATTTATTCTCTAAAAAAGGGCAGTATGAAGCTAAAAACTCAATATTTCTTTTACAATTATATGTTATGAAGTCATAGAAAGTAAGTCAAAAGGAATTTTTACATACACTCATCAAATATTGAGACTAAAAATATTTATCAGAAATTTAATTAACTCCTCTTAATGGGGAGAGGTGAAGAATTCAATTAACAGTATAACAGAAAGTTATATCTTATACATATAAAGTATTAATACTGGTGAAAATAATAGCCAGTATTAAATAAAACTTTACTAAAGCCCCCCCCCCACCTTTTCATCACCAGATAATTTGTTTACTAAAATACAACTAATATATATATATATTTAAAATAGCATTATAAAGAAATCTCTGGTTATATTTTACAACGAGAGCTGATATTCACATGTGCAAAGCTGTACAACATAAGATTTCATTTTTTTTTTCCCTTTTACTTGCGGCTAACTTTTCTCTTGAAAAGTTTAATTTATAGTGTACAATATTATTGGATACAACAAAACACATTCAAGAGCACTAACTGAATTCCAAAGAATAACTACAACAAATAACTAAGTGATGTAACTTCACTAATGAAATAAAAAGGGAAATTATGCTAAGTACTTTGTGAAATAATTTTGATTAAAAATGTTTATTCTAAATTTGAATTATCATCAAAATTAAGATCTCGCAGCAGATACATTTCTCCCCATAAAATAATATAATTCGGGGAACATTACTGACTGACAGGAATTGAACAAGATTTACACAAATACTTACCTGTGTTCTATGCCATATCATTGAAGCTCTAGAATGACCTAGTTTGTTTCTACAAGGTCCCTTGTCATAATGACGTAAAAGGAAATCATCCTTGAAATTAAAAAAAAAAAGAAAGAAATTAGCAAATACACACATTTCCTTTATTAAAATAATAATAAATAAATAAAACAAGAATGAATTTAAATATTTGTGAAATGTAGAATTTGTTATCATTATAAAGCAAAATATTTTAGAGTATTATCTCAAATCTAAAGTTAAAATGGTCAAAAAAAAAAAAAAAAAAATCCTTGAAATATATAAAAACTTTATTAGATTTTTTTTTGGAATAAAAACTAAAAATTTTACAATATAATAAAACTTTATGCAAGCTTATATAAAGTGGAATTCTAAAAACATTAGTAAATAATATCTAGTAGTATAAATAATTACATATTATTCATTTTGAAACAAATAATATTAACTCATTAACTTTTTTTGTAAAATATATAATTATAAACCAGAACTTTTGCTATAACTAACTACATTAAATATATATTTAATAATCAGCTTAAACAGCACAAAGTTAAATAATTAAATGACTTTATAGAAAAATGTAACTTTGGTGCTTATAAATGCAAACTAAATTTTCATTTTACAAAGTGTGATACCAATTAAGAATTGACATTTAATAAATGTCATAAGTGATAAGTACTACATAAAAATTGAATGATTAATTCCTTCAATTTCTAAACCACTTCTCGATAAGAAGAGAATCAGAAAATATAAAAAGTAAAATATGTTTAAAATACAATTGATTTTATTCTAAACTTTGTGTTTATATGGTTATTTTTCAAGGATAGTTTAGTTGTTCAATGTGTTTTGATTCAGTTTCTGTCTTCTTGTATGATTTTGATAGAACAAGAAAGCCTAAATTTTATTACACATATAATGCTATTTCTAAACCACAATAAAAAAAAACTTTGCATATGATTAATATAAATTAAGCTTTTCTCTTAGTACATTTGGTAGAAAGTGCTGAAAAAATTAAGTATTTTTAAGCACCATAGTTAAATAAAAATCAAGCAACTTTGTACATGTATGCATATGTAAACCTGTAAATTTTCTAATCCAAGTTTATTTTTTGTTTCATTACAATGCATAATTATTATTGAATTTTTTAAAATTAATTTTAAATGTGCATTTTTAAAATAATGTTTATTTCTGTATTTTTGTAAGATTTGCTCAATGTCTTTTATTGTAAAACAAATGCCTTTTTGGTTTCGACAAAAACAGAAAAGGATAATAAAAAGGAAATAAAAAAAACTATCATTACCGAAAATTTAAGTCTACTTTTATAAGAGATATCAATTCAAAACACTACATGTAAAAGGAGTTCGAACAGTTTTCAAGTTACAACAAGTTTGGCATATTTTGTATTTCTCTCTTTTAGAATAACTATTCCAATATTTAAATACAATGCCCAATGTTGAAAAATAGAGCAAAAAAAAGTTCATTAGCCACTATCTTAATATGGTTAAATTTCTTTGATCAACCAAATGCTTCCTTTTTGCAGGTTCTTTTTAGCTATATCCAGCAAACAAATATTTATGACTTATCTAATTAGTGTATTAATGAATGCAGAAACACAGGGGAATATCTAATACTAAAACAAAAAAAGAATTTCTTCTTTGCTCTTCGAGAAAATTAAACACTTTTTAAGGACTTTTCATGATGCTACACACCCTGGGTATTGATTATAAGAATATTTATAATATTATAAGCAAATAATCAGAAATGTGAAGCTTGTGAAAATAAAAATTCAAATTCTGGAGTTCTCAACTTGATTATATACATAAAAAAAGGTCATTTTAAAGAAAATGATTTTTATTTAATTTAAAGTTTCAAAATATATATGTATGCATGAGTATATATAATCTTTTTCATTTAATGCTAATAAGACTTTAACTTCAGTGCAAAATTTTAATAACTAAAGTATAATTGAAAATTTTACTAAAGAGCTTTTGACAGTAAGTAAAAGAGATAATCCTGAAAACATACTTTGTCAAGGATTTCTTACACATTCCTATTATGTATTTGATATAAATTTTAAAAAGCCAAGAACTTACATCA
Organism: Argiope trifasciata; assembly: GCA_026543055.1. NCBI lineage: Eukaryota > Metazoa > Arthropoda > Arachnida > Araneae > Araneidae > Argiope > Argiope trifasciata. The sequence goes on along the minus strand of JAPMOQ010010428.1, from coordinate 1,865,411 downwards.
AGTGATGTCAGACAATGCCAACAAAAAACATGTTTGCACCGATAGCACATCATTTGGGCACAGCCTTCATCTTTTTCAATTGGTATTCGACAATTTGGACAGCGCTTTATCCAGCTTTCATCATCACTAGTTGACATTCTAAAAAGTTTAATTAATTAAAGAAAAAGAAAACTGGTGCATATAATTACAACTATGTATATAACTAAATTAATACATTATTTGAAGTACATAAATAATTTCATAATTTTAATTCTTTTGATATTTTATTTAATTATAACAATACTGTACATATACTTGTTATGACCAACAAATGGCATAGATTTAGAAACTAATTAAATAATTTTTTATTAAATGGAGGAGACAAAGTTAGTCTAATTTTTTAAATAATACTATAAATGGAAATATTTAAAAAATAATAAATAACTATACAAAGTACAGTTGGCTGAAAAATATAACACAAAATTAGAAAATCAATGCATTTAATTAACTAACTCAACTAAACTAACAACAATTGCTTGAATAGATAATCTGAATATATAAATTAAACAAAAAAAATAATGAATAGCCAATATTAAATTTAATACAACTAACTATGATCTCCCTGCCCCCCCCTTTTTGGCAGTAGAAGTTATTTTTAATTTATAGATTACAAAATACAAGTACATCAATATCTTTTTTCAAACAGGGGAAAAGTGTGTAAAATTAAAAAAAAAACTAAAAAACTGTTTGTAGAATTTTTGCAAAATGACCTTTAAAATTTTTTAAGATTGTAATAAATAAAATCTCTTGAAGTTCATTACATTACTATGAAGTAACAGATGAAAAGTATTAGTAAGCATTGCATATTATATATACATATATATAATTACTTTTAAGATTGTTTCCCTAACTACATTTTACAATATGATTGGAATAGATAATCTCGCAATGATTGCACACCCAAGTTACAAGGATTCAAAATTACAAAAAATGATTATAAATTAGATCACATTAAAAATACTGCCCCTCTCCTCTTTTTATTTTATTAATAACCTAACTACTTTTTAATTCCATTTCCTTCATATGACACACTTATTTTAAAAAATGTAAGATATTGCAAGAAAGAGAAAATTAACACAAATCAGCTTCAAAAAATAACATACTCAATTTCATCAGCCAATGCTTTTCTTGCTTCATCACAACTTGAACTACCATGCCATCTCAGTTTACATGTTGAGCAAAACTTTAGCCTGCACTATAAATTACGAGGGAAAGAAAACAATAAATAGATGTTCACTCTATTACAAGATACTAATTAAACCATTAATGCTTAAACTAACTCTTAAACAACATTCAAAAGCCCTATATATACCAGTTTCGGAGTTTGAAATCAACTGCCATACATTGAAAATTATTTCTTCCTTTGATCAGCTTTGAGAGAATGCAAGAAATCCAGAAATAATTTCTATTCTTTGATTTTATACACTTAAAAGTTTTTAATACACATTTATAAAATATCTTATGATGCTTTACTTATTTTTTGATAATTATTGTAGTAAAAATTTTAAATTTTTATTTTTATTCTGAAGAGTAATTTTTATTTTATTTACAATGAATAATGTTTAGATGGAAAAAAAAAAATGACTTCCTCCAATTTCAAATAGTACCAGTCACAAAATTATATTTGTATTTAAATACCTAAATAAAGGCACTAAAATAGAAATTCTTGTAAATATATAAAACATTTTTATTTTTAAATTTTATTCAAAAATATTCTAATAAAACCAAGATACCGTGGGGCTTCTACAAATTAAAATAAAATAAAAGAATAGTAGAAGTATTTATTTCTAGTTGGAAAAGAAATATTGAATTCTTGTTGGCCAGATTACAAATATATACTGATGTAGTAGTTTCCACAAACCAAATAAGAAATTATTTGAGCTATTTACAGCTAATTTTTTTTTTCTTCATATAAATACATTCATTTTAAAATGGAAATTAACAGAAAAAAAAAAATCTATGCAAAAAAAATTGACATTTCAGAGCTTCATAAAAGTTAAAAAATGAATATTTACACTTTGGCAATGGACAGATACTCCCATATCTGGATCAGAAAGAGGCTCAAAGCTACAAATTGTTTCACAGCCAGGTGAAGGACACCAAACTCTAGTAGGATCCAAATCAACATCTAACAAATATTTGATAGATATTAGAGAAGTAAAGCAAAAATAAAATTTTATGTAAAACATTTATATGCATATAATTTCTATAACGCAAGTTTTCAAGGCATTATTTTTAACGAGTATAATAAAACACACGCATAAATATTTCTACATATAACAGACATATTTAAAAAAAAAAAAAAAATGCTTAGTTCTAGATTTTAATGCAATATCCATACTTTCTACAGGATTAAAATTTAATAGTAGTTTCTTCTAGGAACATAAATAAAAAAAAATTAAGTTTTATAAATTTCATTTAAATTGTCAAACAGAACAACAAATAAAAAATTTCTGAAAGAAAAAAAAAGTTATTTAAAAAACAATGGATTTTTAACTTTAATTAAAACAGTTTAAGATTTTTATTAAACTTTCACATTTATATATGCAATTAAATATTAAATCTAGAAAACAATATATCAATAGGTAAATTATTCTTTTTTAATCATTAAGAATAAAAGGAAACATAAACCCACAAATGACAAAAAAAAAAAAAAGTTTCACTTTGGGCATGCTTGGCAAGAATGAATCAATTTTATGTGCCATTGGCTATGCCCTGTAAAGAAAAGTTTTTTATTAATTAATTTGTCGAATTTAAATACTTTAATAATTTATTTAAAATTTAAAATCAAATTTTTGCAAGTTATTAAAAATTAATATTATATACTCTATAGTTATAACACAAAAAGATTACAAAATACTTTCATTTTCTTATAATTTTTCCTCAAAATATGAAATAAATCAAATTCTTACTTAATTAATATATTATTCATAATGAAAGAAAACTGTATTTTCCATTTACTTTCCATTTGCATCAATGATAATAAGAAAATTGCAGCAATCAATAAATAGGGCAAAATTAAAAGAAAAACCTAAAAAAATAATGCAATTATATTCAGCTTTGGAATTATAGAAAAAAAAATATCCTCAATAAAAAACAACATAAATACTTACCCAGATTCAACTTATAACGTTCAAACATAAATAAAGCATCTTCACCAGCAATTTCTTTTATCTAAAGAAAATCAGTTAAAAGTATATTATATATGAAAACCAATAAGGCAATAAACCTTTACTAGATCTACCAAGAAAAGCATGCATTGAACAAGTCAAATTTTGCATGCACTGCACATAAGGTCCAAGACAGAAAATTATTTTCAACAATTAGATAAGATCAAATTCATTTCATACAATAATTTGATCCTGATTTCAAATACAGAGTGTGTTTGTAAGCATAGTACTATCATTATTATGTATGTATGCAAAGTAGAACATGAAAGCTAAACATAATTAGAAGCAAACAAATGGCAACATTATCAGTGAACAAGACAGTAGATACTTCTATGTCTAATGGAGGTAATTTTTTTTCAACAATTAGAGAAAGATAAATTAAACATTTTGTTTCCTTTAAACAGTACAGTTGAAATTTTATTTTCACCAAATATTATTATTTTATAGGATACAAAACTAAATTTAATAGCTTTCAGTAAGTCTGTTAGCATTTTATAATGTCTTTGGCAATAATCATAAGTTTTTAAAGAAAGATTTCATAATTTTGAATGGAATAAGATTTGACCAAATGTCTATTACAAGCACAGAACAGGATCATATAAATTAAGCATAGATTGAGTGAAGTATAAGAAATGATACACATGGCAGATATTACAATAAATAAATAGAATGTATGAAAATACAAAAAAAAAAAAAAAAAAAAAAAATGCATTATGAATGAAATTTTATCAGCTTAATTTTGGATCATATATAAATTAATTTTTCAAATATAAATAATTACAAAATCAAATCAAATTACTGTGATTGAATTTTCATATAATTTTGAAGCATTTCTTTTTTTAATTAAGCGATTTTACTGAAGATAAATTTTGTATTTATCAAATAACACTAAAGAGTTACAATGTTTTAAGCTCATATTATTTTTATTAACAGCCAGTATAAATGAAATTTATGTTTATTTCAGTACATGTGTTTGAGTATTTAGATGAACCAAAAATTAAAAGATCAACTATTAAATTGCTGTATATATCATTAAATTGATAGTAATTTTGAAATCGGGATCAAATATATGTAAAAAAGATAATTTTTAAAAAGTTATTAACGAATGTAATATTTCTACAGCTTTCTACTCCATTTGAATAAAACTAAGTAGTTTTAAAAGAATCTTTGCTGGTTATTATCTTCAAGATAGCAAAAAATTTTCTAATAAATTTGTCAGACTTACCTCGGAAACTAAAATTTTTCCGGATGAACTGCATTCTGCATCTGGACAAGTAACTGGCACATTACCTTCTTTAATGTTAAATGTAAGGTACTGATGCAAGCACTAAATAAAATATCAATACAAATAATATGAATAAAATTCATAAAAACAATCTGAAAGAAAAATCAATATTAAATTCAAGTAAATTAAGAAATAATTATTCTTTATTATTACATAATAATTATTATTTTTACTTATTTCCTTCCCTTCTTCATGTATTATATAAATGCCCAGAAGAGTTTCATTCAATGTTATTACGTACATGCCATTCTCATTCTATAACTTTATTCAATTAAAATAGTTTCAATAATTTTAGAAAGAATGAAAATTATTAATTAATTTCCTTTCTAGTACATAAAGACCTTAAACAAATTTCTTGTAAAGTTTAAACAATCATTATTATATGTAATTACTGTTTCTTTATGCAATACTTCATACAAATATTTATGTAATATATATAAATATTAAGGTGAAGATAAAAATACTAATGCAGGTCTTAAATATAATCATGATTGTTCTGTATAGAGCTTTATTTAATAGCTCTTAAATTGATCACAATTTGAAATGATTAATCAATCATCAATTTCAATTTTTTTCCCTCCAAAAGATAGAGCTTCTAAAGAAGTTAAATATATTTCAATTGAGTAGTAACTCCAATATTCAACTTTTAAAAAAAGAGTTAAGGCTTGTTTGTAAGAAATGGAATACTTTTAATTTAAAAATGCCTTTTAAAACAAAAATTTGCAAATTAAGTTATAAAGATAATAATAATAATAAACTATCTATTTAGACAATTATTTGCCTAAGGAATTTTTTGAAAATTAATAAACAATGCTAATAACAGTAAATCAGAATTCTTGAATTCATATTTATGTTACAGAATAACACTTTCTAAGCTATTTTAAGTCAAATTTAAATCAAAGCACATTCAACTTTGAATCCTTAAAGCAGTTTAAGTGATTAAGGCTTTTAGCAGTACAAATAAGAGCAATTAAACTTAACAAGCACATTTTCCCCAAAATGAATTTCTACTAATCTGTTAGCAAATATTTTTCTGAGACAATTAAGTTAATTTTAATATTTTATTTTTCCACAAATATTCATATTTTCTTTCTCATCTACATTTTTTAAATAATCAACACTATTTTTCAAATACACAGAATTTATTTAAATGTGATTAAAAATATTTACAGCAAGACTAAATTTGCAAAACAAATATCCTAAAAGTACAAGCATAAAAGCCAAATGAAATGTAATGAAGTTTGAAATATAAAGATACATTATTATATACTAAGTATTCAGAATTATTTAAAAAAAATAATGAAAATTTAAGTGTAATAAAAAATATACTACACTAATCAATGTGCAGGGAAAATAGAGCCGACTGAAACTTTTATCATTTTTACATATCAAATTATATACATAATTGTTCGAAAATTAGTGTAAAAATTATTTCAGGTGAGGTTACATACTATTTATTTAATCATACAAGAGTTAAAAATAAATGTACTTTTTTAAAATGAGAATTTTTAAAATAATTAAAATAAAGCTACATTCCCATAATTTCCTAGAATTCATATCTAAACAAATCTTCAGCATCAAGGAACTTCCTTCTATCACAAGAAAGGAAGATAGATATTCTTCAGATAAAATCAGATAAAAATTGTTTGACATCAAGTTTAAACAGTAGATAGATGATTGACTTGTTCCCAACTAAATATTTGATTATCCTTGAAGAGATCTCTTTACTTTTATATTTTTATAGTTATTTATAAGTCTACATCCCCTTTCTTTAATCACTTGTTTATATAATCCAAATTATTTCTCAATCTTTTCAAGCTTAGAGATTATATTTATAACATTTTATAACGCAGTTGTTTCAAACACATCTTGAGAAGTTCAAGATTACATGCGAAGTCACGGTTAATACTATTTTTCCTGCACTAGCATAAAAAGAATTATTTGTTTGTCAGTAGCTTAATTTGATACATTACTAAAACTAAATAACCTCAAATTACACATTATCATGCTGATTATATATATATATATATATTGGTTATTAAAATAAACATGCATATTCAAAATGTCTTGTAAATATTTCTTATGCATAGAATTTACTACAATACCATATCTAAATTTAGGCTGATTTAATAAAAATTAAAACAATTTCACATAAAAAATCCACGATTCAAAAAATTTACATATAAGAAGTTTTTACAATATCAATACTTTAATAAAATAATTAAAAGTTAATAATTTAGTTTATATTCAGTTTTAAGCATTTCCATGTAAACATGTTTCTATAAAAATTTCAAATTTATGTAACAAAAAATTAATCTAAAAGTTAAATTCATTTGTTATTATACAAGGTTTGCCACTGAACCAAGTACTTTATAGGGTACTTTTCTCATTATACCGACGCAGGCGAAAAATCGTGAATAATGATGCAACCAATACCAAACGGAATATCACCGCCGGAAACCTTTTGCTGCTACATTTTTAAAGAAAGTCGTGGCCATTTTGCCACCTGTGCCAAAATGGCGAATGTGTGCTATCGCCAAAAAGTCTACTTGGCAAGATTTTCGCCTGTATAATGGCAAAGTACCCTTTATAGTATATTTTTTTAAAGGAAACATTTTATTACTGGCGAGATTTACAATAAGTTAAATCTTAAAAGTTTGCCCCTCTTTACTTTTTAATTTTAAAAATTACTTACTGTCACACAAAACATGCAGCCACAGTCTTGCAATGTATACATTTTTTCACTTGGTACCATTATCAAACATAATTTACACAAAGTGCTTTGTGAAGTGTATGATAATAAGTCACAGGAATTAAAAACACAAGGCGACTTTGGATAGTCATCAAAATGACTAAGGCCATCCTTAGACTTGCTGAGTTTGAAGAAACTCTGACTAGGATGCTTGAAAATAGACTTGCTACTTTTGTTATCTGCCAGCAGATCATGTGAACCAGTAGGTAATAAGTTTGCAGATGAAACAAGACCATGCACATCATTACAACTAAATGATGACCTAAATGGCAATTTATTTCTTGTGACACAACATCCAGCTGACTTATTTCCTAAACTTCGTCCAGGTGGTAGCAATTTCCACAGCAAAAATGTTGGACAGCGCTCGACTGTCTCCATTGCAGTGAGTCCAGTGTCGCATGATTTAGAAGCTGGCACATTATTGCACTTTTCTGATTGTGTTTCTTTTGCAAATTTACTGCTTTTGCTTTTACGTAGCAACCAACGAAATGAAAACAGTTTTTGTTTACTTTCTTTAATTTCAACACTGTATTTGTTTCGTGAAATGCTTTTATCAGTTGGAGGAGACATAATAAATGCAAATAATGAAAGATCTGAAATGAAACAAGAACATTTTTTTACAGTGGGTGAAAAAGAAATAAAAAAGTATATATATATTATTTTTAAAAAATCCACATTTTTCAACTTGCATGATAACAATCACTAATATTATAAAAAAGAGAATAGCCAAAAGATTGTATACATCAGGATATTTTCATGACAATATAAAAGTGATACTAGATTTATAATAGAAAAATATAATAATATTTACAATTAAAATTTTAAACCAATATCAAAAACCTATGTTGCAATTTAGATGCAACTACAGTTTTTCCTTTTCATTTTAAAATCTCTCTTAGTTATTACAAGTAGGAGCAGACAACCGTCCTTTTTTTATATCATAGACAAATTGTAAAAAGATGATTGATATGAAAATTATCATCTTTACTACTAATAAAAGAGATTGATATAATCGTCAAGAATTTCCTCTCCTCTTAAATTTTGACAGCTCTTAAAAATTTTTAATTTTCAACAATACTTTCAAATTGAAATTCCTCATAACAATGAATTTCAAACTGTCTTTAATGTTTCATCAAATATTTAATCATTTTATTTTCAACAGTTTTTACAAATACTATTGTCAAATTATTATCAGCATATGAAGATTTTTTTTGTTTATAGTGATAGGCTAAGCACTTTTTACTGCACTCTAAAGCTGATATAATAAAGTATATTACAGTGTGCTCATCTTGCAAGACAAACTTTTTTTTATGTTTGGTTTCAAAACACCCAGAAAAAAAAAAGGACAAAAAGATAAAAATATAAGTAAAAAATATATTTTTTTAACTTTAATAGGCAAACAACAGTTGCCTAATTTATGAAATTCTAGAACCTTTCTAAAGATTGTAAAAGTTTAAGATTGCACCAAAAGTCAATTAATCCTTTAATTAGGTATCAAAGAGCTTAAGTTTTGTGTCTTTTGGGAAATATTTTTGAACATAAAATTTTGGGGAATGACAGATGAAAACAAATAGCAACAAGGGTGTGGCATAATTTAAACATTTTTTTAAATTATCCAATCTGTAAAGATGTGTTATGAGAAGATATTTAAGCAAAATATTGTTTCCAAACATAATTATTTTAACCATATTCTAATTTATTTACTTTACAACATAAAACCAATTATTACAAATTTTAACATCGCAAATTGATTATCAAAGCATGGAGTTTAATTAAATATGGAGTAAATCTAATTACTAACATATCTATTAATAGATAATTTCAGAAGTTTAAAAGCTACTTTATATATAATGTAAATATTTAAAATATTTATTTGAGGCAAAAGCTTTTACAAATAGAAAATGTTTATGTACAATTTATTAATATTAAAATTTTATAATTTGTAAAATATTCACTAAGCAAATTTAAATCTTTAGCAATGCAACTCTAAAATCATTTGTAAATAGATTTTACTGATAAACCTATGAATATACAGATTAGAGAATTTCAGTTGCAATAAAGTTCAGAATTGTATAATTCAAAAGCATATTCCAAAAAGAAAGATAACAGAATTTATATTCTCTATCAGACATATAAATTTCTGTCATGAAAGAATATGGATATAGATATGAATTCAAACTATTTATATTTAACTTTTAAAATTCTTCTAATATATATAGTTTAACTACAATTTAATTTTTAAGGATAAAAAATATAATACTATATTTAATTTTATTGAAATGAATAAATAAAAATGTCATTTGTCACTAGAAGAGCTATTAGACATTTTAAAATAAAAATTTTCAAAAGTAATAAGATAACCGAGTTGAAAAATATTAATTCTGTATTTTATGCAAAATGTCAGGATTTGAATACTTAACTAACACAGAGCAATCATGATGGAATTCAGTAAAATGGAATTAAAATGAAAAAATATTTTCTTATTTTATATTTGCATTCCAAATCGTTACAAAATACATTACTACAATAATAGAAATTTCAATATTATTCATTAAATAAAAAAAATCAAAATATGTGCCAAGTGGCCCATTTAAAGTTTTATTGAAAATTGAATCAATATTGGGTAAATAAGTTGTCTAGTTTCTGTTGGTCATATTATTTTCATGAAAATACTTTTGCTTGCTTCATGTGTCATTGAATTTATTTACAATGAATGGAGGAATCAGATCGAATTTCTTCAACAATTTAAATCATTTCTCCTTGATAGTTTTTGTTATGTACATATCTCAACATTATTTGCAACATTAGAATTATTTTATATACTCTGAAATCATTACATTTACAATAATGACATTAAAAACAATGTTGCAGTTTTATCACGGTTAATTAAAATACATTCTGCATGCATCTTTTTTTTTTCAGATTTAACATAATCTAAAAATTCAAAATTCTACAATTAGAAAAACGTGATGATATACAATTATATCCAATGGCTATAAATTATCAACGCCATTTAATTAAATTCATGGTCTTCTAATGGTCGGCTTTCGGAACAACGTCAGTTCTAAATTGCAAAGAAATGTTCAAGGTAAAACCTGCAGACGACTTTAATACATTTATAATCATCTATTTCAGGATAAAATAATTTTGCAGTAAAATGAATGAGCCGAATAATATTACAATATTACTTAAAGTAACAATATGAAAATATTTTTAAATTATGACAACTGTTTAATACACCGAATTAGCGAACATAAAATGTAAACATATTTACCAACCTTTGAGAAATATCTCTCTCACTGCATCAGTTGAAAAAGATTAAAAAAATGCAAGAAAGAATTACCAATTTTGTAGAAAGGAACCAAAAGACAACAATTGATTCCTGTTTACCACTAATTATTAAATGACTAATTTCATTATTGTAAACAAAAAACTTAAGTGCTCCTACACCATTCACAGTAGTCAACAAACTGCTATAAATAGAAAAGAACGAAGAAAGCCTTGGGAGGGAAGATATTGCTCTATTCTCTCACCAGATGACAGGACTACAGGCAAAACAAGCCAATCCCGTTTTCATTCTCTGCGGGTGACGTTTATCCAACAAAGTAGTTTATTGTTTTTTAATTCAAGGCTAAAAATATTTCACTAAAAACTTACATACCGGCAAAAATTTTATGCTTAGGGAGCTAAAGCATCGAGGAAATACTACATCTGTCGGAACGAAACCAAAACATGAAATAAACAAAAAACCGGTTTGTGGGAAAACCGGTTTGGCAATGATGACTCAAAAATGTTGCTGAAAATCAATACTAAAGGTTAAACAGATATAAATATAAATTATATATCACAAGTAACTTATCCACACTCACGATAAGAGGGATTAAAATGGAAGATGAATTCGAAAGTAAATTCAATCAATAATAGCCTATTATGACATGAGTTTTATTTTGCTAAGGGTTTAACACTTTCCTATATACTTTTGGTTTGGCATGATGATAAAGGATCTCGTTCTGGTTTGAACCTGATATTACGAGAATGGAATTTTCAAACAAATTACGTCAATCCGAATGAAAGTAACAAACAAAATGAAGTAAAAAAAAACCTGGATTAATAGTGTTGTCGAAATATTGAAATATAAAAGACCATTAACAAATAAAATAAACTGATCAAAAATCATGAAAATAATATCCATGATTAAGTTTTTTTTAAAATTCGTTTCCATATTTTCGGTTTACAACAGAGGAACTATCTTGAGAATCTGTATTTGAGACTGCCGTGATAGCCAAGAGGTTACTATATTTCAAAACCATTAAAAATTCTGATTTTGCATTGCACTCACCTGAAAATCTTCTACTGAATGGTTTATAAATTTAAATCTTTCCCTTTTTGTTATTTTTCTTTCTATAAGTAATTTTAAAGTCAAAATGTTTAAAATAATAATATTCGAGAATCTTAATTTGACCCTTTAAGCTCTAATTTCTGTAAACTGGAAATACATAACTATAAAATTTCCAAAAAGAAAAATAATTATCTTAGTAACTTTTATATTTTTAATACTATGAAAATAGGTTTCTTATTTTGATAAGCTTTAGATTCGAACTAGAATAGAAGCAAAATCTGAAAAATCAAACGGGATCATCAGTTTTTCTAATACATTCGGCAACGTTTATGGAATCATAAAATTTTATTGTTGTTGTTTATGTATGGATTGAGTCTCTTAGGCTGAGTAAAACGAATGGTGTAAAATTGTACTGCTGTTGTGGGTGAATATTTATTCGGTATGGTGCCTGGTGAAAACAAACAAATAGTTGCTGTTGCAGTAAGTCGTTTTGTGGCATTTTATAAAGCTCTCGTAGATTGCTGTCATGTTGATATATATTCACTATTGGTTTGCGACATACTTAGTTGTCTTGGAAATATTAGCATAGTTTATTCTGGAAACAGTAATTATTAGCGGTTTATATACCTACTGAAATTAAATCTAGTTACCATGTGTATATGCGACTTGTAATTTCTCTACTCAAGTATTGCAGACCTCTTCCCATCTGCAATACGTATTAGGGAAACAGTCATATTTTGTATGGTTGTGGCATTTCTAATGAAAACGAAAACTATTTCGGTCTTATGTCTAACAGTTTTATATAGATTAGAAGAAATTAAAATTTTAATTAGTTCCTGCTCAAGGTTTCCGATACTCTTTTCAATATTAAAGAATTGCATTATACTCTGCATCTTTTACGAATACGTTTCTAAGAATTATGTTTTATGTTTATTTAGGCTTTATAAGTTAAATTTTTTATTTCGACTATCTAGTCTCAATTTAATATCTATAAAAATTATGTTCATGCTCTTACATAAAATTTCCTTCAAAATAAATTCCTTGTTTTGTTATTATTATCTTAGAGATTTTTGTTATAATTTCCTTATTTAAAAATATGTGTTTTGTATGTGCTAAATAATAAGCTTAATTCTTAAGTATAATTTTTTATGTCATAATTGCATCATTTGATTGTGGCAGTGGAGTAAAATTAGATCTTAAAGAATTATGCCAAGTAGCAATCTTGAAAATTGAATTTAGCATTGAGTTAAAGAGTATCACAAGCCCTTTTATTACAAGTTGTAAGAAAATCACTTGTAATAGTAAAGAAGTGGGGTGAAATAATTTGAAGTCTTTTATTATTTATAGTATTTTTTGCAAATCTTTCTATTCATGTCATTATTATATGATTAAAATGTAGATAATTCTTGTATGAATTAGAATATATAAACTTTTAAGATTAATTTTAAATTGAAACATATCAGATGGTATGTTTTTATTTTGGGAGAAAAATACTGGCGATAAAAAAAATTCTAGGCTTTACCTGTAAATATATATATTTTACCATGTGTGTGAATAACTGAACTTGAAAACAATTTAATCAGCTAACAGTCATAATGTCTGTCAACCAATCAAAAAATGATGTGTATTGAATGCATACAAATATCAATACAAATTCCTTGCACTAAAAGAATAACTCGATTGTTTGTTTGTGCAGTAATATATTTCATTGGCAAGCCTAATAAGGCATATAATTTTATTCATGTCTATCATTTTTTTAATATAATGGTTTATAATAAACAAGAATTTATATTGTAATTCTGGAGTTCTTATTCATATTATTAAAGAGGAACGTAATCTCTGTTTATCTTGTTTTGGTGTTAGTTTCTCTTTATACTTAATTGTTTTCTTTATACTTGCATTTAAAATTTCAAGATTTTATAAAAATTGGAATTTTGTATAAAATTAATTCATTTATTTATTTATATAAATCAGTGATTCTGAAACATTTTATATTAAAGTAAGCATAACTATATGAGCATTGAAAATTATTGATAGTTTTTTTTTTTTCAAGTTGACATTTTCTTTGTTCAGTTTGTAGTTGAAAATATTATTACATTTTTGATAAAGCAATTCTTGAAGTGAGAATTAAAGCTGTATTTAAAAAGTTTAAATAATGAATTCAGTTTTATTTTTGTTATTCAAACAGGATTCAAAAGTAAATAAATGAAGCAAATTATTCAGTAGAATAACTTACTTATCGTCTTAAAGCTTTGGTAGTAGATATACTTGCATATAATTTTATTGCTGTCTCAATAACAATGAAATTTTATGCTGTTAGCTGCATTACTTATAGGAAAATACTTTTAATTCCTAATATCAAATAAGCTTGATGAAATATATTTCATTTAAAACTTTTAAAAACCATCTAGTCCTTGTGTTAACTAAAATCGTGCAAAATTGTTTGCCTTATTGCTTTTACTTTTTTGTGTCTAATCAATATTAATTATTTTCTGGAAACTTTCTCATATATTCTTTAATAAATGTGCTGGTGTTTTGTTATTTATTTGTATTATTAATGCTATCAACAAACTTTAATTATGAAAGTTTATTAATATGTGGTCTTATGGGATTAATCAATAGAATGCAACTATTGCACAAGAAGAAGAACACCCAATGCACATTTTAGATTTTTTCAGGCTGATTGAAATAAAAGTTGACACATAACTACCTTTATAGTTACAAAATTATTTATAAAATTTCATATACTTTAAACCATTGTATTTTTGAATCGTTTTTTTTATGCTTGTGAAAGTATGTATTGACAAATAATCAGTCCTACAAAATTTAGTTGGTGTTTATGCTTTAGATTAAAAATCTGTGTAGCAAATTTTATCTTCCTAGATTTCTAAACTTTGTAATTATTGTGTTATCCAGTTACTTATACTTATATCCAGACTAACTCTTAATATATTTGATTCATAATTTGATAGAAATCTGCAAATTTGGAGTAGAAACTGTATATCACATTCCATCCATCTAGTTCAGATAAAGTTGAGTTACCATATTCTCAAACAAACATTCCCAAAGTGTGTTTTCCAATTCATATAGATGTTTGAAATAGGGAAATTCTTGCATCCAAATTTACAATACCTTTTCTTTGTATGCTTCATATATGAAAAACAAAGTTGCTAAAACATATCCAGGTTAGATCATGTTTTAAATCTCTCTTAAACAAGAAGGAGAAAAAAAATTTGAAATATATTTTTCTTTGAAAACAGTAATTTGACTTTAAGGTTTAGGCAATTCTCTTTCAGATCACTTGTGTTTATTTTGGATTCATTATAGAAATTAACTGTTGATTCTTTTATGTTTTTTAGGGTCATTTTCAAAATTCGCTTACATATGCTGTCCCAGAGGGAAAAATAGAAAATTCAAGCATAAATTAAATTTAAAAGTTTAACTTGAGCAGTGCTTTAAGTAAAGAAGACTATATTAAATATTTCTAGCACTAAAAAAAAATAAAAATATCAATAAATTTTTTTTAGACAAATGCTTAAAAATGTGACTCTAGGCAAATATGCCTGTCCCTTTCTAGTTATATGAAATTAAATGTTATTTCTTTGCTATTAAATTTATTTATTTTTTATAAAAAAGTTGATACATATTAAATATGAAGTATTAGTCTGTTATATTGATGGTAAATATTAATTTCTGGAAATTTCTACTTAAGCAAAATTTATAAAATACTTTGTCTCCCACTTTATGTCAAGTCTGTTACCTTCTCATTATTTTAGCAAAAATAGGTTTATAATTCTGCCTAAAGATGGCAACCATACTGGAAGATATTGTTAAACTTGTCTAGCAACTTTGTCTAGCCATTTTTTTTTCTTCTGTTGTGAAGCTTTGCAGTTCTAACAAGAATAAGTTTTCTTCAAGGTAGGTATTTTTATTCTTTGTCAAGTCTGTTACCATAATTTTTAATATTAAAATAATATTTTTAGCAATTTTATGTTTAAATACTATTACCTAGTTAGATTTAGAAGATATTTATATTATTCTTTAAATTTCAAATTATGTAAGTTAGTTTTTATTTTACGATTTCATTTGAATGTCAAGTCCGTTACTTGTCAAGTCTGTTACCATATTACTGGTAACGGATTTGACTGAAGGTAACAGACTTGACATTATTTGAGTACAGTGGTAAATAAATATTATTTTGAATGTAGGATGGCTTTAACACCTGCAGAAAAGCAAAGGCGCTATAGGGAAAGGCTAAAACAAAATCCTGAAAAATATGAACAAGCCAAAAACAAAGATAAAGAAAGTAAACATAGCTGAGGAGTAAACAAAGTAAATATAGCTGAGGAAACTAATATCATTAACTGGTATTCGTAGGAAAAAAGAAGAGAAAAAAGGGAAAAAATTGTTGGAGGAAAAAAAAAAGAAATATGCATTCAAAAAATGGTTAAAGAGAAAAAAGAAGGATCAGTTAGATTATTAATCGAAAATTTTGAAGCAGATTTGATGCGTTTTAAAAAGCACGTTTTCAATATTAATCAGCAGTTCCTAGCATACAGAATGTGCAAAAACAATTTGGAAACGAATGAAGCTTTGTTACATATTGACTTCTCTGAGAATTATGCATGCAAATTCAGTGAAGAAGTGCAAACTTTTCACTATGGTGCATCTAGAGCTCAAGCTACTCTCCATACAGGTGTCCTATATATTGGAGGAGAAAATAAGCCCATTTCTTTTTGCACTATATCATCAAGCCATGACCACAGTCCTATAGCGATATGGGCCCATCTCAAACCAATATTGATGTTGCTAAAATTCAAAGCACCCAACGTTTCAATCCTTCATTTTTTTTCTGATGGTCCATGCACTCAGTATCGTCAAAAGAAAAATTTTTATCTGTTTACGCACTTGCTATTTGAATATGGATTTCAGGAAGGTACTTGGTCATTTTTCGAAGCTGGCCATGGCAAAGGAGCTGCTGATGGCATTGGAGCAGTTATTAAAAGAACTGCTGATAACTTGATTGCTTATGGTACAGATATTTCTGATGCCCCTGATCTTTATAAAAAAATTAAAGGTAAAACAGCTGTCAAAGTATTTTTTGTTGATGAAGATGACATCAATTTGGTACAACAGCATTTACCAACGGATATACCTAGTCTTCGTGGTACATTTAATATTCATCAACTAATCACCAAAGAAAAAGGGAGATTTTTTTATAGAAGTGTCAGTTGTTATTGCAACAGAAGTGGATTATGCAAATGCTACCCCATGGAGGAATTTAATTTCAGAAAAGAAGAAAAAATTCACACACGTTTTATTCCCCCAAAAAGGATTTATTCTTCTTCAGGGAGTGAAATATCCATAAACTCTGATGAGGAATTTCGTGAAGAAGATATGTCTCTGCAGCAAGTATCTGATGCTAAATTGTCTGAGGGTGTACATGTTTTAGTCGAATTCATAGGAGGAAGCAAAAAAAAAAAAAAACTAAATTCACATATGCTGCTATAATTCAAAAGAAAATGGATGATGAGGGAGAAATTCAAATAATGTGTCTGAAAGCAAAGGACCACAATAGAAAAATATTTCAAATTGATGAAAATGATGTATCTATCATATGTTAATTCTGAACAAATTATTGCCATTCTCCCACAACCAAAACTAACAATGAGAGGCAACAGAATGTATTATCAGTTTCCAATTACTCTTAATACATATGAGAAATAAATGCGTTATTTTTCAATCATAGTAAAATCTCTATGTTCTTTTCATATTTATAGATTATGTGACATTACTTGATACGTATTTGCTTGATTTTTAAATAAGATATACATTGATTTAAATATTAGATAATAAAATGATTTCTTTATCTTAGCTTTAAAAAAATATTTGGATGATATATATTAAACTTGAAGATATCATTAAAAACTGAGCAGTAACAGACTTGACAGTTGGCAACAGATTATGGTCAAATCCGTTACCAACTGTCAAGTCTGTTACCGCACACCTTTTAATGATATTTTCATATTAATATCAGTTTTTCCTTACTCTTTTGTTATTTTCCTCTGAGATAAGAAACAGAGATGTGATTTTCCTAAAATTCAATAATTTAAATAGACATATTTTGTTTTTTATTAGAAAAAGTTCATGTATAAATTTCTATGTGTTTCAAATTCATGGCTATAAATGCCTTTCATTTCAATTTAATTTGAGAATTACTGAGAAATATTATGTTTTGAACTCAAGGGACATAATTTACTTCAAAATATATTGTTTTTTTTAACTGTAATAAAACTTAATGGTATGAATTTTAAGAATTTTTGTATGGTAACGGACTTGACAATTTGTACTGTAACTTGACATTGCAACAGCATTTTCATATTAAATTATTAACAAAAGTGTATGACCAATAACTTTTCCATGTACTTTAAACATTTGTCTAAACACCCATTTTCATTTCTGTAGAAAATTATGAAGTTTGAAAAAAAAAATTAAAATTCTGAAATGTAAGCGTATGGTGAAAATGGCCCTTTAGCTATCTTTATGGACCATTAAAAATTGGGGGATTTGTGATTTTTCCCTGTTAGTAGATTACCTTTAAGTGTTTGAAAATACAATTGTAATCCTTTGGATGGTCATACCTAAAGTCATAAATTTTTATCTTTCTGAATTTTATTCTTTATATATATTAAATTTCTGTTATTTTAATAATTTAATATTCAATTAAATTAAATTATCAGTATATTTTTTTCCCCTGAAAATGATAAAAGGATATCTAATGGAATGACTATTACTAATACATTAGGATTTAAAAAAATAATGTGTGCTATACAATTGCAAAAGGAATAAAAAAATGGCAAGTCTTTTGTGCGTTGCTGATTATTCTATCAAATGAAAAATGGAACCTTAACTTGATTTACTCATTATCATTGAGTACTGACAAAATTCTCAAAATCAGCTTATTGAATTGACATTTTTCTTCATTTCAAGTCTGAAAAGATCATTATCTGTAACTGTTCTGATGAGAATATATTAAAAAGCATGTACCAAGAAAAGAAGCTGATAAAATGTATATTTTATGTCTGTTTGATATTTAAATCATAGAAATATAAAATTCAAAAATAATTTCCTCGCATGTGAAATAAGTTTCGGAAGAATTTTTTTGGTTATATATTTATATATATTTCATGTTCTTCAGTTTATTTTTTAATACTTTGATGT
The DNA here is from genome assembly GCA_026543055.1 of Argiope trifasciata. NCBI lineage: Eukaryota > Metazoa > Arthropoda > Arachnida > Araneae > Araneidae > Argiope > Argiope trifasciata. The sequence continues at coordinate 1,846,605 of JAPMOQ010010428.1, read as the reverse complement.
ACATTGGAAAAAAATACCAAAATCAAATATTGTAAATATGTGATTATTTTAACAATTCTGAAATGGATATGAAGTTTAATAACTTCATGATTAAAGTTGTTTTATTCTTCTTATTTTGGATGAATTTATTTATTTGTTTTTTATTGCTATAAAATGAATAATTTTTAAAAATAAATATATCAGAAATATTTGATTTTAAAAATCAAAGATTAAGATCATAGTAAATAAAATTAATTGAATATGCAATTAAGAGATCTTTATGTACAGTAAAAGCTCTGTATTCGCAAGGTATACGTTCCATAAATATGTCGCGCATACAGAAACCGTGAATAAGGAATGGTAATTTATATGGGATACGTTTCTAGGTGACAAAAAAAAGTATAAAAAATGAATTTAAGTTAAGTTTTTGAACATTTTGCTTGATTATCTTAAGGCTTAGGCAATGGTTTAAAGAATTTTGCCATTTTCTCTTGCTTGGCAGTTTTTAAAAGCTCCTTCAATTCAGATTGATATGCAGCAGTCGTATTAGCAATTTGCCTCTTAAAAATAAGACTTCGTTCCATAGACGGATCAATGCTCATAAAGAAATTGCAGAGCTCATTTGCCATTCACTAATATTTTTCAAACTAAATATCACCTTTCCAGTGCTTGTTGAAGCCTCTTCTTCAATGGGCTGTGAATTTAGCATTTCCTCCAAGTTGGTTTCAGTCAGATCTTAATCTTGCGATTCAAGCAATTCCTGAATGTCACTTGACTCTATCTGATAGAACCCATCTCGTCTTTTTCCATTGGCTATGTTTGCCGTTTGTGCTTAACAGCATACTTTAGACCAAGTTGAAATAAGGTCTATTTTACTTTTTTTATTAGTTTATTTGACGGCATTTACAAAGGATATTGGGTTGGATACCTATTGGAATCCTGTTATCAGATCCGCAAATAAAGAAAATTTTAGCTATGAATACAGGAATTGGGTCGCATTTATTTTTATCTACGAATAGTGAAAACCTGAATGAAGGAAGCGCGAATAAGGAGCTTTTACTGTATATCGAAAGATAGATTTTTGTTTAATTCCTAAATACAATACTTTAGAGTAAATAAGTTGAATGTTTGCTTCTTTATGTCTCATCTTTAGATCTGTATCAAATTTAAACAAAAACTAAGCACACAAAAAAAGGCTTCAAAATGCATATCTGACTGTCTGTAATATAAGATGCAACAAAACATGAAATGTGATATTGTGGAAATGCACGAGAGAAATTTTAGGGAAAACATCCTTGCAGTTTTTTTAACTTAAAATTACATTAAAAATAACTGTTCTAATTTTTAATATAAGAATATTTGAATGTAGCCATAAGAAATGCTGTAATAATGGTTTGTGATTAGTAAAATATTACAAAAACTGAAAAGCAATTTTTATTTCTCTAAAATTGCCTTGCTTAAAAATGTTTTTATATGAGTATTTTTTTAGATAAACTTCTAATAAATTGAATATTTCATATGAACATGTTATTAATATTTTAAGGATGTTGAATATTTTAGATTATTTATAGATTAGAATTTGAGCATAGTGTTTGTTATGAAATACTTAATATTGAAAGATTTATTACTAGTCTTTACTAAAAATATTGTTTTGCTCTTAGAATTTATACATGGTTAAAAAATGCATAGATTAGTGTAGTATTTTGTTAATCTATGTATCTCTTAATCTTTTATTATAAAAATTTATCTTTTATTATAAAATTTTTTAATTTATTTATAAGAATTCATTAATTGTAAGAACTTAATTTGCTGAATATTTATTTTAACTCTAGTCTTTCAAATAAGATTAGAAAAATTAACTTCTTTTTATAAGGTTATTTTTAATATTGTATTTATTTTTTAATTCTATTTTTAAAATGAAAAGTTTTAGTCTCATGGAAAGGAATGATTTAAACCGAGTAATTAACAATCAATCTAAAAAATGCATAAGATTTTTTTAACCGCTAAATTGTGCAAATGTATCAGTGCAATGTAATCTGTTTTAATTGCACTAGCTGATTGATATACGCAGTGGTACTCAACTTTAAAGTATTTTCAGGTCTAATATTTTAATGTAAAAATATTTTTTATAAAGCTTTACTCAGAAGGATTTTATATCTTTTTATAGTATACAAAATCTTTTTTCTTCTGAAATGTTTTTTTTTTTTTTAATTCAAATATTAATTGATCCTACAATATCTGATTTTTTTTTTGTATAAGTTAATAATATTTGCTAAAGTATTTGAAAGGTTTTAATGAACATTTTGCGACAATTAATTAGTTAAGGTTTTGTTTTTAAAAATGCATCAAATATGCATGAATATAGCAAAGTATACATGAATACAATTTTATATTAAATACATTAAAATATTTATTTAACAAAATTAAGAACTCCCTAATAGAAATCATTTATTTTATTTTTTAGCATCAAAAAAAAAAAAAAAAAAGAAAGAAAAGGGGGAATAGCATTAATGATAAATTATAATAAATAGTTAATGAATGGAATCATTTTTTAAATTTTTTGTTATGTGATTACTTATAAGATGGGAAATTTTTTAAATCTTTATACTGATTTAATAACAAAACGCTCTTATACAACACCTTTTCTTAGTCTGAGAGCTAAATTTAGGATCATGGTAATTTAATTATGCTTCTTCATAAACCAATTATAAATTTAATTTTCGGTGAATTATTACTCATCAATAGAATTTTATGTAAAAACAAAAACCTTGCTTTTTTCAAAAAGTTTTTACCTTTTTTTTTTCTTTCTATCTATTAGTTGTTATGTAGAATATTTAAATGATGTGTATACTTTAGAAATAGAGCTTCAAGAAAAGTTTTATAGTTTCTAACTTGATAGAATTAAAATCTCTTAATTTATCACCAAAAAATATAAAAATATTTTATTGTAAAATTCCCATTTTCTTGAATAATCAATCTGTATTGCTTTTATCCATTTATAAATCAAAAAGAGATTTTTTTTAAAATTGTGTTAATTTCTATGTCACATTTTTACTTTCTGATTTATAAATCATCAAAATGATTTTGAAGAATATTTACTTTTAAGATCAGCCTGAGCTGCATGCTCATATTTTAGGAATAATGACTGTTTATTTTTAAATGTAATAACTGAAGGTGTCTTCAGATAGTCTTTGCACTAAATTTTTAAGAGTTTAATATTAAATTTTGTATAAAATCTAGTTATAGGAAGTTTGTGTATCTGACTGTTTGATTGCAAGTGAATATGATAACTGTAAAAAGTTAGATAAAATTTGGTTCTCAGGTTTGACATCTGAATAATAGAACCATGTCAAATTTCATCAGTGGTTTTACTATATTATTTGTACATTAGCATGCATGTAAAGTTTGCATCTGAATTTTTCTAATGCATTTCCTTCTAAATTAATGGTATGGTTTTCTATTATTGACTTTAAAGTAAGAACGCTTTTTTAAAACAATATATCTGAACCTTTATTATGGTTATATATGCGAGTTATAAGATAGTGAGGAAAGCTTTGGCAACATATGCCAAATTCTACCATATTAAAAGGTAAAAATTGTTTAAAAAAGCAATTTTAATTTGAAAAAAAAATTATAAACCAATGTTTTTTCTTTCTTTTTATTGAGTAATATTTAATATTTCCTTCATCTTTTTTTATTTGAGGTGACAGAAAATTACTGCTGGAGAAATGAGGGAGGAAAGTTTGATAAATCCTTTTATACAAGAAATGCATAGCTGTATACATTTTCTCTATTTTTTAAAAACTTACTAAAATTGATGCTTAATAAATTTTTGCTCAACTTTTTTTCATTAATTTTACTTTAAAATATTTGGAAGAAGAAGAGCAAGGAATAGAGTTACATCACTCCCAGCATCACCGGTAAAGAGTTTATTTTTAGCCTCCCTGACGTGCGTGGAGACTTTTCTACTCTATTTTTCTTCCTTGTTGAGATGCCAAGTAGTATCAGACAGAATATTGGCTATAAGTAGATGTCACTATCCTCAGAATCATTTCAATAATACCTATGCAATTTTCTTTTGGTTTTTAAAGTTATATATTAGTAAAAGACTTTATTGTCTATTTAAGTAAGTTACTCTAAGTAAGTAAGTTATTAAGTGTTTTTTTAAATATGAGATAAATTTCAATGAAAATGTATCTGCCTTTTGGTGTAATATTTCTGAAATGAGGGAAATTTTATTCTTGACAAAATATTATTGTGATAATGCAGATTGAGTGATTTTTCTTACTTCTAAAATATTTGTTAGAAATGTTGTCAGTTTTATAACTGTCTTAAAAATTAAGAATTTCCTACTGTACTTACTGGTTTCTTTTTTTAAATTTCAAAAATTTGTAAATAGCTATCTTTTATGTAATTGCTTGGAAAATTCTGGAATAATTTTAGTACTGAGGTTTGAAAGTTTATAGAAAAAGTAGTTTAAAAATTTGCTGGATGAATCAAAGGTTGCTTACCCCCAAATGAAAGTAGGACATTCAGACAGAATTTTTAGTGCAATGTAGAGGCTGTTGTCACTGTTAGCTTTTAAATAGATAGGTTGACATTAAATGTTTATGATCAATAGTTTGATATAAATTATGAAATACTCTGATTGAGACTTAATATTAGATTGTTTGCCACTGTCAGAAGTTTTTTTAGATATTAGCAAGAAATTGATATTTAGATAGTATTGAATTTTAGTATTATAAATAATATATATTTATTTAATTAAATATTTTTGATTGTTATGTGTAGTTTTTAGCTTGAACATTCAAGAAAATTCCATCTAATTTATTTTTCATATTTAACTGAATGCTGTGGAATAATAATAAAAAATAATAGTAGAGAGTATAATCACTTACTTTTGTACTGAAATAGTTAAAAGGCAATCATATTTAAAAAGTTGCTATGTAAAAAATCTTAATATATTGTCTAAATAATGAACTAGAAAATAGGTTAAAAATAGGTTTTTTATTTGTTTATTAATTTCTGTCATGTTAGATGAGAGAGAGTGAGAGATAAATAAATATAATTTGCAAACAGGTTGGAGATTTACTTTTTGAAAACATTGGAATATAGAAAAAAGAAAATTCTAGCTGAAAAATATGATTGGTGGAACATTTATTTTGCTTATATGAATATTTGCCATTTTGTTACTTTTTTAAAATTTTAGGTGGCATTTTGTGGTGATTGAAAGTGGAAACTTCTTTTTGATCCAAATTCTCTTTTATGTATAATTTTTTATATTTTTTTTATTTTATTTTTATGATGCTTAGAAAAATATTTAAAGATATTTAAATAAAATATACTTTAAAAAGTAAAAGGTTTTAAATATTATATACAGATGCTGTAATAAATAAATAAACACCATTAATAAGGTAGGAATCTTATCAATTATACTTTACAAAATATTAATAATATCTTATTGATTTATAATTCATAGAATTTGTATTTTTTACAAATTTATTTATTTGGAAACTAACTAGTAATATCTTTTGAACCTTCCAGCAGCCCTCAGCAGCCATCTTATTTGTCTAAATAGAATTCAGTTATTGAAATGTGATATAATTTGAACTAAAATGCTCATATAACATTCTTAATTGGTAGGAAATAAATTTTGTAGAATTAATTACAGAATATTTTTTTTAAAAAAGCCTTTTCCATTATTTCTTTTTGTAAAAGGTTGAAATTTGAGAAGAGAGTATTAAATATATAAACATTTTGAAACTTTTACGAATGAGTTTTTTTTAAAGTTTGTTTATTTACTGAAATATATTTTCATTTTGATAGTTTTTTTTATAATATCCAGTATTTAAATTTCTTCTGAGTCATATAATCAAACTTGTTGTTAATGTGTGAATGCCATTAGTTACAGTCATCTTAATTCTTAAAATGACTTATCTTAAGGATTTAAAATCTATCATATTTTAAGTTTTTCTTTTTATAATTAGTAATTTATTCTTTATAAAAATTCAAATAGTAATACATTATTGTTGGGGGGGGGGGTGGAAAGAAGGAAACAGAAAATAAATATCATTATCTTTTAAATATATATGATTAAAATGGTTGAAATTGCATTTCTAATGAAATTATATTAAAGCATTCAAATCTGGATTCACATTAGTGCTGTTGATACACATTTAATTCCCTTGCTGAATTTAGAACTATAAAATCAGTACTTTTGATTACGAGCAAATTTTTTTTTGGTCCTATATTGGAGTTTTAGACTGTTCATTATAAAGCATTGTCTTATGTTCTAATGGTGTAAGATTATGACTTCTTACTCACACAATGTTTAATTTCATTCATTTGTGCAAAGTGATTCACCAGCTGTTTTAGTCAACAGTAAATATTCATACATATTTTAATCTCTTCATGATTTGAAAAAGGATTAAATAGCTTATGTAAAATGATTTGTCATAATTATCATATTAGTTTGAATGAAAGATAATATAATTTTGCAGTGGTAGAATTTAATTTTTAATTTCAAGCCTTGACAATAACATAAATTATTAAAACATAACAATAAAATTATTAAAAAAACATCTAATTTAATGATTGCCCAATGTTTTACAACATGAGATATAAAAAAATGCAATTGTAAGGATTGTTTTAAATAAGTTCATTGAGGGGAAGAGGTAGAATTTTAATATTGTGAATTATTTCAAAATTTTCTTGATGTATGAATGCTGTCTTGAATCTTAATTGTCTATATTCACTGAAATTCTGCTGAAACCTTTTTTTAGTAGGATTAAATTACACGTTATAAAAATTACTCATCTAATTATTTTTATCTATAAAAATATTATAACAGGAAATTCATATACTCAAGTTTAAAAAAATTATTCTTGATACATACTCTTTGTCATTATATTAGTGGGCTTTAGGAGAAAAATATAATTAATTTTGTTTGAAAATTATTAATGAATTTTTTGACAATGATATATTTAAAAATTTTAGTGATAAATTTTTGTTCAGTAATTTATTTTGAAAGTTTTATATTGTTTGTTACAAAAAAAAAAGTTTATATAGATTTTTAAATATTCATGTAAAGCTTTATAAAATTATACATATTTGTATTATTGAGGATTTGTATAAATTATCTTTATTAAAATTTTTATTAATAACAGAAAATTAGGCCAAAACTATAGTCATGAATTTACTTTCTTTTTGTCAGCTAGATTTTCTTATTTTTATAATTTGCTTTTTAGGACATGTGTGCCACTGCAACTTCTGCGGCTGATGAGCCTCGGGCTTTGTGCATCATCAGGGATATGTCAACTGGGCAGGTTTGTAATTGATAATTTTTTTTAATTATATATATATATATATATATATATATATATATATATAAAAGCACTTTTAATTTCCTATAAATTTAGTGTGTTAGTCAAAAATAAATTTAAAAAAATTCTACTGAATGAATTAAATATCTACAAATATATTATTAGATTGTGGAGATATAATTTTTAAATATTTATTTTAGTTAAAGAAGTCAGATTTCTTTGTTGTATATAAAAAAATAGGAAATTAATTTAAAAAAATATGTTATATAACTATAATTGTCTGGAGTGAGTAATCATAATTATTCCTTTATAAATATTTCATATTTGTAACAATGCAACATATATTTGGAAGCTCGTAAAATCTGGTATACCAGAATCATTGGAATAGTAATTAATATATTAGGAGAATAAGATGAATTATAAATTTTCCCAATATAACAAAAATTACTAAATGTTTTGATTTTCTCCTCCTTAGCTGAGTGTGTTTGTGTTTTTAATTTTGTTTTGTTTCATATATTTTACTTTGTTTATTTTGCTGTAATTGGAATGTTATTTATATTCCTATGCATCTACTTATAATTTTCTTTAAATCTATTTGAAAATATGAGTGAATCCTTTATATATGTATAATCTTTTATTAAATTATATCAAACTTTAGGATATAAATCAAGTTAAGGTGTGCATATTTATAATATTTGAAATATTTTCATGTTGAATAAAATACTCTATTAATATGATTAGTTATTAGTTTTAAACTTTAAACATTATAAAATATTCAAAAAATAAATTCCGGAATTTTAATATTTTATCTAAATTATGTATTCATGCACCAATTTTATTTATTTAAAAAATGAGTTTCTTTAATTTTGAATTATTATTTTCATGTTCAAGTCACACAATTTTTTTCCTTTGCTTTTAGTATTGTTTTTTTATTCTTTCCTTTTCAGAATGACCACCAAAAAGCTGTTATAAATTTACCAGCTTCTATGACAGCGGCTCAATTATTACAAGAAGTTTCAAAAAAATTTCAATATGAACCAGATAGTTTTGAGTTGATGTTTTCAAGGTTGTGTGACAAAGCCATTGTAAGTAATTCTACTCTAATTCAAACCTTCTTTAATTATATATCATAAATTAAAGTGATTAACATAACATTTCATGAATTAAAAAAAATCTTTCTAGTTTTGAAATCAGGTTATTGCTATTTATAAATGAAGATAAATTTTATATTATCAGCTGAAATAATATAATTACTAAATACAATAAAACCACAATTGAAATTAGTAATTATGTATTTTGATTATTTCTACTTTTTTTATATATTATTTTTTCTATTTTGAATTGTGGTCTGAAAAACAAAAACAATAGAAAATGTGTACAATGTCCTTGTTACATTATAAAAATAAAAATGTGTGTGTGTATGTAATATGAAGAAATTCACAAAAAATGTCTGTAAATTATGCAAAGTATGAATTAACAATTTGTCTTTTCATGAATTTCAATCTCAAAATAATTTTATAATTTATATAATATCTTTTATAATTTCTTAAATATATATTGAATGAATTTGATATGTTTGTTAATTAATAGTAAGCATATTAAATATTTTGAATACTTTAAAGCTTCTTAAACTGCTGTTATATAAATAAAATGAAGATATTTTTGTTAGCTTATGCAATTTTAAGTATAAAATGAAGAAATTGCTATGCAGTCTGTATTATTTGCTGAGAATATAAAAGAAAGTGAATTAAAGAATTTTTGCTTTTTTTAAAAAAAAATTTGAAACCTTTAATTAAAATTTTTAAGCAATCAGTGTATAGTTAGATTATATGTTGTTAAGTTTCTAGCAATTGAAATTCGAATGGTTTTTAGAAATTAACTAATCGACATTTTTAAAAAAGGGATAAACTTAAAATAAGGATATGATAAATGTTTATATGTTTTAATAAGGATAAAAGCAGACTTGAAGTAATGATATATATCAATGTCATAGCTTTTTTTGAAAGCTCTAAGCTCTAGTATTAAATAGCTGCCATTTTCAGATCCATGTGCACAAACATAATACAGAAACATTGGAAGAACTTGGCTTCAGGTGTGGTGGAAATCAAAGAAATAACTTGGTAATTGACAGAAAGAATTCAATGCCTCCAAAGAAGATAAATGTAAGTTTTTAAAATAAAGTTTTGATTATTTCATATTATTTATGTAAGTATTCAATTTCGAATCCACTACTTTTATTTGCCCTCTCATAATGTAGAGTGTACTACATTAAACAGCATCAGTTAGATAGTTTTATCATATTAGAATAGTGCTGGGAAATTATTTAACTTGGAAATAGTATACATCAAAATTGATTGAATTGAAAATAAAGATTTGCAAACTAATGGATGAATTATGAGAAAAATATTTTTTAAAAGCTTTAATTGCATCATAAAAGTAAATAACACAATTTACTTACTTTCTATCATTTTTGATAATATGCCTGTATCAAAAGAAAAAAAAAATTATTAAGAATATGTAAGTTAATGTATTAAAAATGATCTGCACCATTATTGGAAAAAGAAATATCTGATCTGACTTTTATAGTTCTGATTAGACTTGTAAATAACTTTTACAGGATGCTCTTAAGAAATATTGCATTTTATAATAGTTCATTGTTTCCATCCAAAATCTTTAACAGCAAAGAAGATATCACACATTTTTATCCTAGTTTTTGTTTACTAATCATTAAAGAAGAAGTGATGAATATTTAAATGTTTTGATCATGGTGAATCAATAATTCATAAATATTTTATCAATAATTGAAAAAAAAAAATGTCATTTCTGTAGAAGGAAAAGTTGGCTCGGAATAGAACTCGGGATCTTTGGATTAGAAAGCCAGTAACATACCACTGGACAAAAGCATGCTGATGTCCCGTAGATGTTGTCTGTCTTATTAAGATATCGCCACACTTCACTGTTGATTAATTAGTGACATTTTGCAATTTTTACTTTATTTTCCAATCAAATATACTAAAATTTGCATTTTTGACAGCTTTAATTTGCTATTTTTAATTATTGGAAGGAGAATTTCTAAATGAAGCAGACATTGAGTTGTTCTAAAAATTAGAAATTACACTAATTTAGATGAATTATATATATGTATAGGTTTAGATAAATGTTTGTGACAAAAATATTTGTTCTAATATTCAGAAAGTCTGCTTGCTTATCTTTAGATTTTTCAAAAAATTTGAATTTTATCTTCAGGTGGATTGGAAAACAGTAGTTCAAGTTGTCTTATGTACATTTAGGCAAATGTGCATAAGATGGAATTTATGGAATTCAACTGCATTATCATTTTCTTCTTTTATCTTGGATGTTTTTTACACCCCAAAAAAGTTTTCAAATAGAGAAAAATTCATCAAACACTATTATATAAAAAGTGTACCATGCAGTGCAATTAAGGCTGAAATTTTTGTTTCTGCCATAATTCTTACTGAGAAATTACTAAAAAAACATTATTAAATCTAATTTTGCTGTCATTTCTGTTATTAATACCTATAATGTACATTCTTTGTAAAGAATAAAATTCAAAAAATAAATTTTGAAGGTTTATTAGTTTAATTATAGTATATAGAAGGTTGTTGATTTCACTTCTGATCTTGTAAGATTTTCTGTATGAAATCTAAAATGATCTCATGTGGATAAGTGAAATACCAATTCTCATGACATTTTTTTCTTTTTGGTATTTATTTGTTATTTAAATTCAGAAGTTCTATAGTATTTATACAGTTTAAACAAGGAACATTAATATGATGAAAACTAAGTCTGCTTAAAGCTGGATAGTATTTAATTTCTTTTAAGGAAGTTTTATTTCTTTATCAATTGATTAATCAAGAATTGTCATCAAAATAAAATATGATATTTAAAAATTGCATTGCTGACACAAAACTGTATATGTAGTTACTGATGGAAAACATCTAATTTTTCTTCATCCTGGCATAAAATCTGAAAACTTGATATTTTTAATTGGGTTTCAAATAAGCAAAAAAAAAAAAAAAAAAAAAAAAAAATCTTCTGTTTTTCTTTTATTACATAGAAATATTAGATAATATTTTATTCTATTTATTCAGAAGCACATTCTTCTATTTATAGTAATTAAATAGTTTTAACATTAAATGATAGAATTTTTTTGATGTATGACTTTTAAAAGTTTAAGAAAACTTTGTGTGTTATCTAAAATTCAAAAGAGAAATTAAATCTGTAGTGTATTATTAATGAAATATTATGCATTTTCTTAATTTCTAGAATTAATGCTGATATTTTTTTATAGATTACTGAATATAATGATACCAGTGCTTATTCAAGCTCTGAGGAACCAACAGTTCCCGACATCAAAGATAACAGTTCATATGTGCCTCCCCCTGCACCACCACCATATACACCTGGCACATCAGAATATTCTTATAATTATAACTACAGTAATCCTTTACCACGCCAAGAAACTGGTAATAAATTTTGCTTTCTATGCTTCATTCATTAAAAATCATAAATTATTAAATTTGATGTAACTATTTTTTTTAAGTCTTTTATACTAGGAAACAAAATAACCATGAATTGCTCACATTGCCAGTTGTTTCCTTTTATGTTTATTTTGATGTCACCAGTGTTTTATTTTCATTCTTGAAAAATAATTGAATTTATATTGTTTAAACTGATTTTAAGAGTCCATAAATTATGTTATGTATTTAAACTTTTTTGACTTATTAAAATTAACTGATATTGAACAAAAGATACATTTTTAGATTGATTGAAAGGAATTTTGGCACTTTTTCTTTTGATGTAGAAATTGCTATGTTTTAAATCAACATTTATTTATGTCAAAATATTCATATTTTATAATGATTAACTCTATGATATGCTAATTTTTAAATGAATCATAACTGTTAGATGGAGATGTCAATTAGATTTCAAGATTTGATATGATTTTTATGTATGATTATTTAATCAAAGGGATATCATAAATTTGCTCTAGTTTCATATATTTTTAATGTATGTATTTTATCAACAACTTTTCAGGTTTTGTTGGTTTAGTCAATCAGGCAATGACTTGTTACCTCAATAGTCTTCTTCAAACACTCTTTATGACTCCTGAATTTCGGAATGCTTTATATAGGTAAGAATTAATTTTTGCAATTAAATTTTTTCTGAAACATTTTATAAAAAAATTTCTTAAAATTTTAAAATAATAATGTAATTATAGCTTACATATTAACATAAGCTATAATTTATGTACTACTAAATTGACACAATTAGATTTCATGCAAAAAAATTAAGGGAGAAAATATTGTATTATCTGTGTCATATATTTAAATTTAAAAACAATATTATAAATATATGAACAATTCTTTTTAGATGGGAATTTGATGGAACTGAAGATGAAGGAACTAAAAGCATACCATTTCAGTTGCAAAAGCTATTTTTGCAATTACAGGTGTGTTCCAGAAATTGTTTTTAAAATAAAATAGGCAAATATAATTTTTTTAAATAATTTTTCTTGAAGAGTAATGAACAAAATAATAATGATTAGCAATTATAATTTAAATATTATTAGAGTTTTAAGTTAATTTATATAATAATGAAAAAAAAATCATTCCATATTCTTAGTACATTTGTAAGTCTTATTACAAAGAAAAAGACTTACAGTAATTCTTTGTTTTAGGAATGATTTTAACACTCATTATTAATTTCAATTTTTGAAAATAAATATTCTATTGATAATAATTTTTTTAAATATTAATAGTCTATGAGTTTTAACTGCATTGATCATAGAAATCATGATGATCATGGAAATAATTTAAGAAGCTGAGGTAGTTTAAAACTTTATATTAGTTTTGAGTTTTAATTATTACTATTTATAGTTAAAAAATATTTTTTTTAATGTTTTCTTTCTGTCGATTTGAGAATTTTAATGTTTCTGGTTTCATGTTTAATGTAGACTTCTAAGAAACCTGCTGTTGGAACAACAGAATTAACTACAAGTTTTGGTTGGGATAGCAGTGAAGGTAAGTCAATTTTATTTTCAAAATACAAATAACTGTGGGGTGGAAAAATTATTTTATGTTTAGAAATATTGTATATTTTTTGTTTTTTAAATCTTAAATTAATTCTATTACTATTACTCATTTTAGACATATTTTGATAATATTTCCATTGATGAAATGTGTTGTAATGTAATTTGTATATATTTTTTCTTGTAGCCTGGCAACAACATGATGTTCAAGAACTTTGCCGAGTCATGTTTGATGCCCTAGAACAAAAATTTAAAAATACTGAACAATCTGATTTAATTAGCACATTATATGAAGGAAAATTAAAAGATTATGTCAAATGTTTGGAGGTAATTATTTTGTTCCATAACAAAATATTTTCTTTTACATTTATTCATTTCCAAAGGTTGCAAACCTGTATATTATTTAAGTATCCAACATTTTATTTTTTTTTTAAATCTTGAACAAAAATAGTATCCTTTTAAAAATTATATTTTAAAATTGGTTTGTGGATTAATAAGTGATGTTTATAAACTATGTTTAGCTAATGTATTCTTTTTTTATGTGCACATACATAACCTGGGATGAGGGCAAGATAAATTTTAAAATTAAATCAGGAAACAAAAGCTGATGCATTAAAATCTTTTGTGATTACTAAAGCTTAAAAAGTAAAATATTTGGAATTTCTAACTCTTATTCTTTTTGAAAAAAATTATTACTTGACATTTATATTTTAGGTGTATTAAATTTATTCAAATTCTGATATCTTAATATATAACAGCACTTATAGAAAATTTAACAGGTTTTTTCATTCATTTTTTTAAAAACAAACAAACAAAAAAAAAGAAAAATTAGTTAGTGATACTTTTCTTTTAGATATGAAGAAATTTATATAATTTTTGCTTTTTATGTATCAGATAGTTTTCTGTATAAAACATGACATCCACAATACTTTTCCAACTTCTATTGGAAGTTCCGTTTGCTCCTCTGCTTCAGAAATGTTAGTTTCATCAGCTTCATGAATTTGTTCTATTAATTCTTTAAGATCATTATTGGAAAGACTTGTCAATCGTAACTTGCAATAGTTTTTCAAAATTCTACGCATTCATGTTATACAACTATGATTGATTAGTTGGTTGCACAATTTTTTCAACATCAACAATATATTTTCTTCTATGCCAATATTTTTGCCTGGTTTTGGCCATACATTCTTTCAGGTCCTTTTCAAGCATTTTTTGATTGATTCCAAGACAGATTGACTTTGTCTACAGTTGTCATAATATTGTAGTGTACCCATTGAATGAAGTTTATCTAATGATTCTAATTTTTAATGGATTGCTTATCTTCTCTTGTTGTTTTGTCACACAATTGCTGAAAATAATCTTTAAAATTTGATATTATGTCTTGCTTGGTTGGATCTACAAAGTAACTATGTCTAGATGCAATAATATCACTTTTGGAATTTGAATATGGGTTGTTAAGCTAGAGAAATATAATGAATGGTTTGGGACATTGTTTATCAAAAGAACAGCTTTTAGCTCTCTAATAATTATGGTAGCATTTAATAGATGGCAAAAACATTTTGGCAAATAATTCTGAAAAATTCCTCCTTGTAATTCTAGTCTTTAATCTAACTTATAAATTACTGATGAAGTAGGTTTTGAAACTTTCTTCTTTGCTCATAGTGATTAAAATAAATGAGTTTTAATGGACAATTTTTGTTACTGTTACCACCAGTTGAAAAATCAAACGATTTTTAGTAGTTTTAAATTTTAGTGTTTACTTCTCCTTGCTAGACAAAAAGGTACATATTTTGGCAATCTCTTTCAAATAAAGGTTTGTTTCATCAAGATTGAAAATACTTTAAGATAGTAATTCTTTCATTCAATGATTTTATATGCTGGAAATGCAGTTGCTGTTTTTAATCTCTAATAACTGCTTTTTCAGCTGTCTATAAGCCAAGAATATTATTTCCACTTTTTAAAATTAATAGAAGCACACTTAATTAACTCTAAAATTTTCACTTGCTACCTTTTTTATTCTGTATATGATCAACATTTATTCCTTACTTGCCCATTACTATTAATTAATTTATTAGTTTACTAACCGCCTTTGGCGACCAGCTGATTCGCCAAGAGTAATGCGTTCTAAAATTTTCAATTAAATCACATATTCATTTGCCTTGAAGTAATTCCGGGCATTGATCGGCCTGAAATTAATATTTTCTTGAAAATGATTGATGGAAAGTTCTAAAAGAACACGTTTTCCTAATAATCTCTAATTTTATAAATCAGTCAGTTTTAATTATTGATTTAGAAGACTGATTGATGTAGCAACTTTTATTTAAAATATTAATAAAAATATTTTGTAAAGTATGGCTCACAGAGCAAAGTATGGAGAAATCTAAATAGAGTGCCAACACACACACATATAGAGCTTTATTATAAGCATAGATAAAAAATATGTTATTATTTCTTTGAAATCAGTACAAAATTTAAGAAATAGTTAAAGTTAAAAGATTTAGTTATTAGTAGTTAAAGAGTCGATAACTTTATTCGGAAAAACTTTTCGAGTTTAATGCTGTAATAATTTATCTGTTATGATTCCAAAATATTAAAAATGTTTTTTTTTGGTGATGTTGCCAAAATATTAAATATGTTTTTTGAAAAAAAAACGAAAAAAGGAAAAAATTATTGAATTAATGATACAGATATTGCAAACGATAATAGAAATAAGCCATTAAGTTGGATTTCAATGCATATCCTGTCTAAATTCAATCAAGTTTACTGTAAATAAAGAAAATTTGTTAAATTAATTATTTAGATATTGCAAACGATTATAAAAACCTTTGCTTTACATTTATTTTTCAAAGAAAATATCGCATTTTATGTTTTTTTCATTTTATCCAGTCACGTGCTAAAAAAAACATGGTTAAAATATTTCTTAAAAAATTCGTTAAAAATAGAAGCTTAAGTTATACATTAAAACACTGATAGCATTAGAAAGCTAATTTTTTAATCTTTAAATTGATGTAAAAATCATGTTTGTACGATTATATTTTCGGAAGTTATAGCGGAAAAACGTCGAAATTTTGCTTAAATTTTAATTAATTCAAATTATAATTAAAAATTCGAAAAAATGTCTCCGAGGTGCACATTCCCGACCTCCAAGGTATGCATATACCAAATTTGGTAGCTGTAGGCCCAACGGTCTGGCCTGTGGAGCGCCAACACACACGCACATTGAGCTTTATTATAAGTATAGATTATTGATTGGCTTATTTTGAGTTAAAATTAGTTCACCGCTACAATCAATATTAAGTTCATTTTTCTCAAATTTATATAGTGTGGTTATGAAAGTGCTCGAGAAGACACATTCCTTGATGTTCCTCTTGTGGTGCGACCGTTTGGTTCTAGTCAATCCTATTCAAGTGTGGTAAGTCATTCTTGTGAATAGGTATTTCTATGTTGCTTTTAATTAATTAAAAATAAATATCTTTTCAGTATTTCATGTCTTATATTAAAGATAGAATATGTTAACGTTTTGCATCAAAAGTTACTGGTTACAAAAATTAATGAAATTATACTTAAGATTATTTTCTGTTGTCTTAATTTGTTAAATTCTTCTCAGTAACATTTTTAGTAGTAGAATATTTATTGTTGAAGTCTTCATATTTCTTTTCTAATATGATAGCCATACATCTTTAAATTATTCAGTTTCTAAATTATTTTCTAATCATATTTAAATCTTTAATAAGAGAGTTAATCTAATGGTACACTTTTTAAAATTACTAACATTTATTTATTTATATTTTTAATGATTTTTTTTTGTTATTGAGTTTATATATTTTGAGTATATTGTTTATTGAACATTGTTCTTAAATATGTTATATTAAAATGTTGAAATTTTTTTATATTTTCTATTTAATGTGGTATAACATGATTATAACACTTTAAATATTATCAAAAAACATTTGTCGTTTGTTTTTTTACTGATAATATGTGTATATGTAAATATGGTAATGTAATTTTTGTTTTCATTTCTTTTTTAATACTTTGGCTTTTTGTTTGGCTGAGTATATCATTTAAAATTTTTCTTTCATAGCAAGAAGCTTTACAGGCATTTGTTACTCCTGAGACTTTGCAAGGCTCAAATCAATATTTTTGTGAACGGTGCAATAAAAAGTGTGATGCACACAAAGGATTAAAGTTCACAAAGTTTCCTTACCTCTTGACTCTACAACTAAAAAGATTTGATTTTGATCCTGTCATGCACAGAATAAAGCTTAATGATAGGTAAATTAACTTCTAGTGAAAATTTATGCTATTTTAGTATTTTTATGCTTGAATGAAATATAAAAAAAAATGTTATTTTTATATTGAGGTGTATTTAATTGTGAAATTTATACTTAACTAAAATTTGTTGTGTGTTATGTATAAATTGTGCAGTTCTGAGTTAGATCTATAGACAAGAAAATGAAGTTTGTTACTAGAATTAGTTAGATTACTCGAAAATTATTTTTTGATCATTATGTGTCAATGAGTGCATGTTTGTTTATTACAAAAATTAATATTTAATAGTATGTAATTGAAGAGTATTGATAAAGAAGCCAGACCATACAAAGTATGAAATAAATTAAGATTGTTATTGTACATGATAAAAAAGTTCTTGCAACATTAATAATGTATAAATATAGTAATTAATTTGAGTATATTAATAATTGAATTTTTAATATGTGTTTCATTTTTATGTTAATATTAAATATTTTTTAGTATCATATTAGAAATGCATATGAAGTATACAATCAGCATATATAATTAATTATAATTAATTGCATTATATATAACTCAGCATGTAACCATGCACAATATGGCTGGTAAAGAGAAAATAGAATTTAAAAGGAAATTTATAATTTTGGAATTGATTAAAATAGTAAGTTTATTTACCATTTGAAATATTAAGTATATTTTAATAAAAGAGGGAAAAGGGAAAGAAACATTTATTTCCCAAATCCACCTCATATTTTAAGGTTGCAAATTGTACAGAATTTTTTTAAATAATTAGTTTTAGGAAAGGAAATTAATTTAAAAGAATATATCTTTTTAGAAAAGAAAATTTTCAATTTTTTTGAAACTCATTGTTTATTTTTTTCAAATAATATTTATTAATTTTTTGCATTTATCCCATCTCAAAAATTAAATCTCTCTTACAGAGTAACCTTCCCTGAAATTTTAAATCTGAATGATTTTATTAAATCGGAAAAGATGGTAAGTTTTTAGAATGAAACTTTTTTTATGCTAAAAATTTCTGTATAATCACTATAAATAATAATCTATTTACGTTAAAAAAAATCTTAGTATAAGAATACAAATTCTTTTTGCTATCTGTTATTTCAGGATTCTTCTGGAGATAGTGATTCTGCTGTTGTTGATGAGGAAGGAGATTGTTCTCCCAAAACAGCTTGTGCTGCTTCATCTGTTAGTGAAGATGATTTAGCAGATGACGATGAGGGTATTGATGTAGATTCTCAAGGACCTTCCTCAGAGCAGTTTGATGAGTTGTGCATTAATGAAAAGAATTTGAAGAGATCAATGGAAAAGGTCAGTGCATTTATTTTATAAATATATGGCTTTTCTTTTAATAAACAGTAGTAATGTTTTGAAATTTAATCAGTCAAATGAAGTCAGGGTTTGTAAAGGAACATCTATAATTTTCACTTTGGTAATGAAATAAAATACCCTTCCCATTTTCCAAAATAATAATAATAACAAAATGTGAAGTATGTTTGAAAAGCACAGCCACTTAATGAATTTTTTTAACTGTTTATTAATCATATAGGTTAAATTTCAATGTTGAATGAATGCAGAATTTTATCAATTAAGTACTGTAGATCATTTATTTAAACCAAAGGTAAAATTAAACTAACATCTCTTAATTTAAATTTTTAATTTGTTTGCCATAATCATGTTATTTGGTTTTAAATTGCTAATAATATCTTCTGATAAATTATAACTGAAGCAATTCATGTTTGTACCTCTTCCTCGATTTGTTTTATGTTTCTTCGAAAGCTAATTAACTGCAGTGTACTATCAATTTCATTGCCTATTTTTTTCTGTAATTTGAATTTAATTCCCATGTTTTTTTAGTGCATATGTGATTAAAGCTGAAGTCAGTTATTTTCTCTGATACATAGTATATCTGATGCATAGTATTATTTTTGTGTAGATGACTTTTATTCAGAATATCATCCCTTATTATTATTATTATTATTAGTATTAGTAGTAGTAGTTATGTAATACTACTAGTAGTTATATACTACTACTACTACTACCATGTGTTTGATAGTGTAGAAACAGAGTAATGTGATGATTTAATATGCTTATGAAATTCCCTATCTTATGGAATTTTTCTCATTTTTTTTAGGGTCCATATGTCTATGAACTTTTTTCTATAATGGTACATTCTGGCAGTGCAAATGGAGGCCATTATTATGCTTATATTAAGTAAGCAACATATATATATATATATATATATATATATATATATATATATACGACTGTATACTCATGATTTAGGACAGATTAAAAAATGTGTATGTATAAATTCATCTAATCAATATAAATCTATTCTTAAATATACAATAAATATTCCAAATTAATGAGTATACAGTCATTTATCAATTATTTAGTGTTAATCAGTTCTTTTAAGAAAAGTGAAAAAGTGTTTAAATCCTGAAACAGTCTTTTAGTCAAGTAATTTTGAAGTATTTTTTAATGTCAGAGTTATTTTTCTCTTTTTAAAAATAGTTTTAATTTTTTCCTTTGGGGAGAAGGTTTAAGTTTAGTTACTATTAATGTCCCGTAATAAAGCAACACTAGGGCTATTTTGGGATGGACCTCATAATTTTGAACCACCGTCAGATGACGAATTGAAGAGAGAAGGTTTTGTGTATTATTTATTAACTCAAATTCACTGAAGAGTTTATAATTAAATTAATTATGTCTTGTTAAGATGATAGAGTGATATTCAATATAAGATAATTAAATACATGTGATATTTATGCAGTTAATATTTATTTAGTATCCAGCTGTCAACTTGTGTATTTGTGTTTTTTTCAGCATGAATATATTTCAAGCAATTTGAAAAATATGCTACTATGTTTTAGTTACAGTTTCTTTTCTTTTTTTTTTTTGTCATAAATGCATGCATTCTAGTTTTTATTAATATTTACAAAGTGTAGATAGAAAAAAATAGAGTTCAGAGAATTTATATAAAATTTATTTCTGCTTCTAGATCATTTAGGGATGGTGAATGGTACTGCTTTAATGATGCACAAGTAACAAGGGTATGGTTTTAAGCATTCATTTTTATAAAAATTAGTCTGTTAATTGAATTCATATTTTTATAGATTATTAGAATATTTAACTGTTATCTCATTAATTAAATTTGTTTTATTTGTGAGATTTTATAATTAAAGTTTTGTTTTAGATAACATATGATGATATCCAGAAAACCTATGGTGGAGGTCCAACTAGGGCCTATTATTCTAGTGCCTATTCAAGGTATGTATAAGAGCTGTTAATGTATGTTTTTAGTGCTGTTTCTTTTCATAACTTTCTTTAATTTATTTGTCTAATTATTATTAAAATCATATTTTATGTTCACATTTATAATATAAAAATTATATATATATATATATTTGGTTGCCTGAATTGCAAAATGTTTTTAATATTAAAATTATTCTTGAATTGAAAGCATTAAATTTCTTAATTATCTGAGATTGGACAAATAAAAAGTGAAAAAGCTTTATGGAAATTTATTAAATTGCATTATTATTATAAATAAAATTATGAATTGCATAGAGAGGGGCATAATAATGATTTTAAGAAACTCAATGTGATTTTAAGAAACTCATCACATTGACCCCACATACAATATAATGGAACCAATTTATCAGATGATAAATATACTTTTTTTGTACAAATTTTATATATACTCATGAAATTACTGTATTTAAGAGTAAGAAAAAATTTTATTGATTGAAATAATTGCATTTTTTCTGTGCAATTCCATATTTTGCATTAAAACTTTAAAATTTTGTTTCATAGCATTTATACATTTCTGTAACTAATCGATTCAACTAGATATAGATTCCAATTTATTAAAAGATTTTATCAACTGATGAATGTTATGTAGATTTGATCTTGGAACTGTTTTTTTATAACCTAACAGCTGTTCATAAAATTTATACTTTAACTGTATGATGCTATGCCTGACATCAGAGTATTAATATTACAAACTGGCAGAACAGGAAATTTTATAAACATTTCATGGAATTAAAAGAAGTCATTGAATGGGTTTACTTATTCTTTGGTTTGATTTTTCATAATTGAGTTTAGTGATTTATTAATGTCCCTTAACTTTGATTTCTAATTGAATGTGTTTATGTTTCAGTTCCACTAATGCTTATATGTTGATGTATCGACAAATTGATAAGCAGAAAAATGCAGGTTTGTATTATATTGCTTATTGAAACTTTTTCCCATGTAATATTAATTTTATAACTATATTATGATTTTTATTTTATTAAATCTTTTTTAAATTTTGATATTTATAGTGTGAAATGAAATATTAGTATAACTGATTACTTGCTTTGAATATTTTTTAATTTTGTTTTGCCTACTTATAAATTGATTGTAGCAAATTAGGTAGGCTTTTAATTCTATGTTTTTTTTTAAATAAAATAATGAATGTATTTTCTAATTTGGCATACTATGCAATTTTGAAAACTTAATTCATTATTCATTTTGTTCATGAATTACACTAAAATCCTATACCAACTAAAAAATTTCAAAACTTGCTGATTGCATGATGCAAAATTAAATGTACAAATTCTTAAAATATTTTAATCAAGTTCATGAACTAGCCATTGAAAGAAAATGGTTTTATGCATAAAAGGATTAAATTTTCGATTATATTGTAAAGTATTAGAAAATAATTTTTACTGCACTTTGCTGGAATTCCATTTAATTTATTGCATTTACCAGTTTATTAATTTTATCAAATTATTATCATTGAACTGAAAATAATTTTTTATTAATTTCATTAAATCAATTTCATTAAAATTTAAATAATTTAAGCATCAAAACATTTTTAATTAAGTCATGTTCTAGTTAATCTCATAAATCTATTATGGCTTTGTAGCTATTGTAATTATTAAATTAAATCTAGTTAACTTTGAGTGTCCATTTCTTCTTTGTTATCTTGTGGGTTGACTGGGGCTAAAACATTCAATTTTTATTCAGTATAATCAAGAATTTTAAGAATATTTTCTTAACAATATTGTTTAAATATGGAAATTTTAAATTGGAAGAAATTGTAATGAAACTGTTATAATATAGATTTTTTTTTATCTCTACTTGCTGAAATATCATCTTACATGTATGTAGTTTCTCAGATTGGCATGTATGATTATAGTCTAAAACATTTCTCAAAATTTTTATTATCTTAATAGAAATATAGAACTTTTATAAAAATGCTGTCGACAAAATTTGAATAGGTTTTGCTCGTAGTTTATAAATTCTTGAGCTTTTTGATAATAAATTACCATTCAATTGACCATTCATTTCTTAGATTGCATGACTGAAGAAGAATTCCCTGAGCACATTAAAGCAATTCTGCAGTGTATGCAAGACCAAGAAGAACGTGACAGAATACAAAGAGAATTAGATCGTTGTATGTGTAAGGTTGGTGCAATTGTTTGATTTCGATTTTTTTTTCTCCTTTAAATAAAATATGGGTTATTAGTGTGCAAATAAACCTGCATGTGAGTAAAAATTAATCATGGTATAAAATTTTTAAAATGCTTGATTGTAAACATGTCCATGAGCTGATGTCTGCAGTTATTATATTTATTCTGATTCCTCTTAAGTTATTGCAAATTATTTCTTTCAGCATTTAAGTTTTGTATTTGATTGTTGGGGATTCAGTATTTATTATGATTTTAATATTTAGTTTTGGATTAAATGTTTGTAAACATAATTGATGAAAAGATCCTATTGGGAAGGAACAAAGTTTTTAATATTACTATTTATTTGCATCTAAAATATGCTATAAAAATATTTTTTTAAAAAAATTATTTAATCATTCTATTGTTGCATATGAAATCTGTTTACGACAAAATTCATTATATGATATATTATTACAATACAATCTGAGATATTGTTAACAATATAACAACCTGAGCAGACATTTGCTTCTTATAGTATCTCTATAATAGTAATAATTTATAATGGTTGTTAATTAATAGGCATTTAAATTATATAAATATCTATTAAACTTTTGTAAGAATAATACAAAATACATTTGTAGATAATTGAAATATATTTGCTTTAAATTTGTTAAAATCAGGTATTGCCTTAAAATATATATTCTGTAGCATAATTTTTTTAAATAGATAAAGCTGTTTTGTATGCATCCAACTCAAAAACGATTGATTGAAATGAAACTGAAAGTTCACAAGGACTGCACTCTTGCTGAAGCTACTGCTACAGCTCATTCTGTAAGAAACAATTTATAGCATATATTTCTCATTGTTGTATCTTTTATTTTTATCACAGATTATAATAAAGTGTTCTTTTACTTCATTAAAAACGTGATAGAATAGCTGTAACTTATAGACATTTGAATGCAGTTCTACTGGTGAGCAGTTAATGAAGAGAAGGAAACTAAGATTTTTTAGAATTTCAGTAATTAAGTTAAAAGCAGAATGAAATTGTTTGATTTTACTTTGCATTATTATAATTAAAAAAACACACATAGAATAAAAAATTAAGATCATATTCAATTTTTGTGGAAGAAGTTAAAGCATTATTTAAAAAACTAGTAACTGAAAAAAAAAATATTATTGCAATATCCAAATGTTTATAGTTTTACATTCTCAACAATTTAAAATGTAAAATTTACATAGGAAATATTTAATTCTATTACTTTAGGAAAGCTGTAACATCTTCAATTACATTTGTATTCTCTATTATCCTCATTGTTCCATATAATATAAAATTTTAAGGCGACAAAATATCATTTATATATTTTGAGACAAATGCAATTTACTTTCTCATGTAATACAAATTTTTTAAAGTATTAATAGTTAATCTTGTAGGGCAGAGGTGTCCAAACTTTTCGTGGCACAAGCCGGAACAAAATTAGATCCATGTTATACGGGCCACATGTATATACAAATTGAAAAATATCATTATGAGTAAAGTAGCATTAAATACTATTAATTAATACTATTTTATTGTAACTTGAAAATACAAAATACTAAACAAGCAAAGTATAATTATATAATTATTTTATATAAATTGAAATATTTTTATGCATTTTCTAATGCGAATGATGAAACTGTTGTTCTTTTGTTGAAGAATGTCTTTATAGTTGGGATCAAAATTTGTTACACCAATCATAAGCAATGACTGCAAATGATCATCAGATAAATTTGCTCTATATTTTGATTTGAGATACTTCATTCGAGATAAAGTTTGTTCGCATACGTAAGTAGTCCCAAACATTGAAATGAATTTACGAGCAAATTTCTTCAAATTTGGAAACTCTTTTGCATCCAAGTATTTATAAAAATCTATTAAGTTTCCTTCCTTGTATTTGTCGGCGACATACGAGTGCAAAGAGTAATCGGGCGGCACGTATTCGGGGCGGAATTTTCTATACTTCTTGTGCTGCACCGACGGGCGACGAGCGCCTGGCTATACGCAGCAGCAACGGGACCGCCCTGGGCGGCAAAAGTTCTAGGTACACTACTGTGCGCGTGCAATAATTCCATAAAAACGTTATCGAAATCAAAACAATATTTGTTTATTTATACTTAAGTGCTTCTTTAAGCGAACTAATCAAAATTGCTGATGCTTTATTTACAACAAAACAATTAGACTGCTTATCGTCAAAATTCACATGCGTATACAATTTTTTTTATGTTTGAGTTACCGAAATATATTTTTTTATTTAGTCTTATAACTTAACAGCGTGGTAGACATTTGTGTTTGGTCAAGTACAACAACTCCGTTTTGTTGGCCACGTAGTTTTTCGATATGCCTTTATGAAAATGAAAAGGTTTGGGTGAAAACATCATTATGTTTTTTTAAAACCCTCCGCGGGCCGGATAAAATCACTTGGCAGGCCGGGTTTTGCCCGCGGGCCGTAGTTTGGACACCTCTGTTGTAGAGGGTTATATAAAATTTTTAGATATTCACTGCAATATCATATTTTAAATATAACATCAAAAAGTATATAAAATTTGATAATAATTTTTTCTCTTGTTTTTTAAGATTATGGGTCTTGAAGGTCTTGTTCCTCTTGATTGCTGCCGTCTTGTCAAGTATGATGACTTCCATGACTCTCTGGAATGTTCTTTTGAAGGCTGTGATGATGAACCAATGGGAGAATTACTTGGTGGAGTGAAAAGTAGCTATAAATTTGAACTTTTCCTTGAAATAAAGAAACCACATGAAAAGTTTCAAGAATATAAACCAGGAGGTAACTCATACATATTTTCTTTTTCTTTTCTGTTGCTCATTTGTTAAAATTTGGATAAATATTTTATATATATTTTTTTGGCTGTATTTCTTTCAACTGTTATTGTACAAAAAGTTTGTAAATGTTTCTCTTTTTATAAATTATTTTTATTTGAAAAAATATTAGAACATGTAGTATTATTGATGTAGTTTTTAAAAAAAAAAAATATTTGTTAGTAAATATTTTAGGGGAAACACACTTGCACAATAAATATTTGCTTACCTTAAATTTTTGTTTTATTTTATCAAAGTTTCATGTCTTTCTAATAATTTCAATTTATATTTATAATAAAGAGGTTAAAAATTGCAGCCTTTTTATAATTTAAGAAAAACACATACCCCAAAAAAATGAAGGGGGAAAAATCCTCAGTTACAACATACCTTTGATCAGATACATATATTTAAAGTTATAACTTTTTTTGAAACTATTAGAATGATAAAAATACATAATACATGAGGTGTTTTTTGAGTAAATATACTACTCACTAATTTTCATTCTAATATATCCTCCATTTGTCAATTTATTTAAATTTCGGATTAGAAAAAAATTTCCTGCATCTAAATCTGATATAATAAATAATGCATCTAATTATCCTTTTATCTAAAACTATTAAAAAGCATAATTATACCTGATATCTATTATATTATAGTAAATATAATCCCATTAAATATTGTGTATGTTAATTGTGATATAAATTAGAATTCTAGGAATAAATGCATTTTCAGTTTAGAAAAGAGGTTTAAAAGGTATATTTACCTGAATTATACCTTGGTAAGTGACATTGTCCTCCTCTTAGTTTAAAAAAAATTATAATCAGTAATGTGAGGAATACATAATACTCATCCATACCATCTTAAAGATATCATTTCAGTTGTTTTGTTTAAATTTCTTTTTCTATCTCCTTATCTTCCTTCTTATTTTTGTTTTTATTTCATGTTGTCAGATAAACTTACTTTTTTTATTATAGTTACATCAAAACACTTATATATCCTTTCTTTTCTGATAAAAAAGTAATTTGTATATGTATTTAATTTCTGAGTAATTAAATTTAAGGTCAACTGAACTTGAAATGATTGTTATTGAAATCCTTTATTTTTACTTACTTATTTAAACTAAGAAATCAACAATCAATCAATCTTCTGTTAAATCTGGGTATATCTTTTTATCATACGTTTTAAAGCTTGTCTGTAATCACAGAAACTGAAACCTAATTTCAAATTGCTGTATACAAAGAAATGTGATGACATTTTGATAATCAAAGATATCTGGTTATCACTTTTCATGCCTGATTTTGGTTTTGATAACATTGAGATGGAGGAAGTTTTAAGTAGAAACTGTTGACAGCTTCTTAGTTGACTTGTACTTTGTAAATAATCAATTTTCTTATTTATTTTTAAAACCAAAATATGCCTCTAAATGTTGGATATGAGTTTGAAATGGATGAATGAAGCTTACATGAAGTGATTATTGTTTCATTCAAGTGTTGCTTGCCTTGTATTTTCTGTAATTCATGGTTGTAATTTTGTGGCTAGTTAGTTAAGAGAATACATTTGATATGTAACACAATTACTGCAAAAAATTAACTATCAATAAATTTACTTTTGTTTATAGTTTGTTACA
>JAPMOQ010010428.1:1771364-1814067 GCA_026543055.1 Argiope trifasciata | reverse complement strand
TATAT
This sequence comes from Argiope trifasciata, assembly GCA_026543055.1. Taxonomy (NCBI): domain Eukaryota; kingdom Metazoa; phylum Arthropoda; class Arachnida; order Araneae; family Araneidae; genus Argiope; species Argiope trifasciata. Next base: position 1,814,062 of record JAPMOQ010010428.1, on the reverse strand, counting down.
ATATATGGATTTTCTTAGATGGTCACTTATTTTTCACTTTGTTCTAAGATTGCTTGATGAATTTTAAAGATAACCAAATTTTCAGCATTTTTAACAAAATTATTCTTAAAGATTATTAGATGTATCAGCTTTTATTTTAATTTTTCAAATTATTTTCACCTAATACAAAACTAAACATTAAATTGTTTGTTTATATTGTCATTTTTAGTTATTAAATTGTAACATGTGCTTTTTTTGAATTTTTATTTCTTTAACTTTTTTTTATATTGATAACAATAAATTAGGAACATTTGTAATAAACTTATTAGCTCTAAGTAATAAGTAATTTCTTGCTTTTAGGGAAAAGAATACCAAAAACTTGTAAACAAATATTATGAATGCCTCTATGATGAACATAGTTTTGTACGTTAGTTTTCTCTTTGTTTGATAGCAGCCAAATTTTTACCAAGTAACTTAATTGGATGTTACAAAGTTATTGATTTCACATTGTTGAATTATGATGTAGCTCTCAGTAGAAATAGAATTATCCTTTGACCCTTTTTTTTTTTAATTTAAGAATGTCAAATTTGAATAAATTTTTTAATAGGTATTTTCATTACTTGCTTTGAAGTTGAAGGTTTACAAAACTTTCATAAATACAAATTGAATTTTATTGTCAATTTGTTATTGTTATTGTCAAGTTTTTAGTCAATAGTTAATTTTTTGTCTTAATGTTGCATTCAAATGTCTTTATTATTTATCAGTTACTTTATTCAAAGCATTTAAAAAAATTCTGTGTTTGCTCAATTTTTCAGCTAATTTAGACCGCCTAAGATTGTATGATGATGTTTCGGATGAAGGGAGATTCGACCTCAGTAGTGATGAAGATGCAGAAGGTGGAGGAGGTGGGTGTTTAAATTCTTTTTAAGAAAACTATTCTAAAGTATAAAACTTTTCAATTATTGCAAAACAATTCCCATAAACTTTTAAAATTGGTATGATAAACATAGCAATTGCTTTATCTATCTTATTAAAAAAAATCCTGAAAGAATTGCAAAGTACATACCCCTTTTCATTATTAAGCATTATAAGTGCTCTGTCTGTACATGTTTTGTTTATATAATGTAATTTTAGGCTTGTGATGTCTCATTATATAATAAATATATCTATTGGTAGTTCAGATTATATACAGGCACACACACTGACTCAGAATTACGTAATTTGAACAGTTTTTTTAATTCAGAGATGTCATTTATATGAAGAAAAGTATTAAGTCATGAAATTTTATAATGCATGAATCATGGATGCTGCACAAATAATAAATTAATAAAGCAATAATAAAATAATTGTTGCACAGATATAATTTGGTAAGAATTAGGTTTCTTACCAACATAGAGAGGTTTAAGATATTTAATTTTAATAAGGGAAATATCTGAGGGAATATCATGATTTTCATATATTGTTATTTGAATCATTAAACTGGAAAGAAAAATCTTCTTACTTCTGTAAAAACTAATTTTTTTTTATTAATGTTTATTATTATGATGGAAAGATTCCATAAAAAATTTGGCAGCAGGAAATGAATTAAAAAAAAATTAAAGAATAGTATATCTAACAGCAGTTTTTTTTAATTAAAAAAATTGTCTAATGCTCAAAAGGTCGAATTTTTAAACCTTTGTATCAAATTTATATGCAATTTGTAAATTATATTTTTGCATAAACTTCTTCTTATTCTCAATTTACAAAACATTTGTTTAAGTAAATACTGAAGGGCTTCCATTGACACAATACTGGAAATTTTGTTTAATATGCTCATATATATATAAAAACAGTAAAATTTTAGGAAAAAAATTTGCAGAATTGATTTTGTTTTTCTGTTTTAGAATTTTCTTGATTTTAAGGTTTATAATTTAATAGTATATGAACTTTTACATAAATTCCAATTGTAGAAATGATGAGATAAAGATATTGGGATGTTGATTATGTTATTGCTTTTTTTTTTTGTGAAAATAATGCTTTATCTGAAAAAATCATTAAAAAACATGTTATCAAAAGTACATCATTAATCACTACTTCTCCCCCCCCCCATCTTTCTGGCAGCATTTGAATTCCATTTTAGAAAAATGGCATGTCTTCTGTAGCTATCCAAGATTTGGTCCGATTTTTGGCATCTTCATTAGAATGGAAGTTTTGCTGAGCTTGGCCATGTGTTATCTACCGGAACATGTAATTTGAAGGATCAATGTCCGGTGAATATGGCGAATGGGTAGGACTTCCCACTTAAATGTTTCCAAGTGTTTTTTTACTGGTTTTGCAACATGTGGTCATGTTGCAAAATGACCTTGCTGCATTTCTGCTTATATAGCAGCCACTTTTTCCTTCAATGCTCAGCTTAATCCCCCCCCCCCCCAATTGTAGTCTGTAGCAATCAAATGTGATGGTTTCATTTGGTTTGATTAGCTCATAACAAACTACACCCAGGTGATTCCACCAAGTAGAAGCTTGGAACCATGGATATTTGACTTTGCTGAAGACTTTGATGCATGGCCTAGTTTACCCCTCAATTTTTCATTGCCAGCTACTATACGATGCAAAGATCCTTTCCCTTTCTGCCGTTGAAGTAATTGTTCACACATGAAAAGAGACTGTTAGTTGTCTCTTCAATTCAACTCAAGATCAAAATCATAATTTTAAAGCATCTAAACCAATATCTATGAGTTGTTCAGACAGAGCATGGTTGCTGTAAGTCACAACTGGAATTCTACATATTGTTTTAAATAAAATAGTGCGGTAAAATTTCCTGCGAATAGTCTTTTTTTTGGTACAAAATTTGATTAATTTAACATAATGAAAAATAAATTCAATTTCATTTCCACAAAATAATACACTGAATTTCAAGCTTGCTAATAGGACTTGTAAATAAACGTGTCTCTATCGTTATCAAACACAATCAGTTCTGGTAACGTCATTTGTTTGAGAACATCAAGAACTTATTCAACATCCTAATAGTTATGATTTGGCTGGTGATCAAAACTATATTATATATTCACCTTTGCTTGAATTGTTAGATCATTCATTTATAAATATGTGTTTGAATTTTTCTAAATAAGTACTTAATACTGTTTTAGATGAATTTATTTGATTTTTACATATCTGTTTTTAAAACAATTATTAAATTTATTCTGTAGTTTATCTCTTAATTTCTAGTGAAAGATTCAATGTGTGCCCAGTATACTGACATTTTATTTTCATTCATCCTTTATACTTTATTTTATTCCAGATACTGCTGAAGCAGATGCGACTCCTGAGAAAGCCAGCTGTGATAAATATTCTTCCAAAGCTAGTTCTACTTCAAACGGTTGTTGGTTTGAGCGGCTGATGACCAATGAAAATGCACAAGATAGTGGTGAAGGTCCAAGCAACAGCGAAAGCATTTCTCAAGCAGTTAGTCAGGCTATTCATAGTGACCAGTCAGAAGACAGTAGTCTCACTGACAGTGAGCGGACACTTGTTGGGGATGAGTTATCTCCTCGCAACAATTCTCCTGACATTATGGGAACTGAAATGGAACAAGATGGAGAGCCGTCCATTTCAGATGTTACAAAACCCGAATGTGACAGTCTATTAATGAACTCCAATAACGGCTGTGGACTTCTTTGTCAAAACAAATGTCGAAATTTATCCTCTCCTGAAGAGAATACTGAAGACTTTCCCTACTGCAATCAAACTGATCATAGCAAAAATTTAAGTGCTAATCAGACTTTAAAAGTGAAAAATTATTTCAGAGCATGGCCTTACACTGATTATGAGACTGGAGAAAAGAGTGAGTTTTTTATTGAGATTTCTTAAATACATATTCAATTTGTTATAATTTGCTGTTCATTTATATTCAAGCAAATTATATTTCTTTCACTTAAAAATAAGATGTCCAAATTATAAAAAATTAGGCTTACAAATTATTTCAAAGCTTTAGTAGATATATTAAATGTTGTTAAGGAAAATTATGATGACTGTTGATACCCTACTTTTGTTCCTGTGCTGTTGTATAATTATTTTTGACAGTTTAATTTTTGAAAATTATCAGTAAGACTACATCATTATTATTTCTTTCGTAAGACGTCATCTTTATAATTTGTAAGGATAAACTTTTTTCTACTTGAAGCTCTGATAGATATTTTGTCAAACATAGATTCAGTGAAATATCTTTTCAGCAATGTAATCGAATACAACTAACAATTTAATGCACAAGTTAAGTGTAAATTTATTAAATTATTATGCTTAAGAAATTATAAAAACTCCTGTAGCTTTTTATAATCTAACATAATTGATGTAAATATCCTTTACTAGTTATTTCAAAAGAATGCATAAATTTAAGTAAAATTATTTTGAACTGAGTATATAACTTATTATTATTATTTTTTGGCTTTTTATAACATTTTAAAAACAAATTTGATTAATATTTCTCCATTATTCATTGTGACTTTAGATATGAAAGATAGTGAACAATTTATAAGTAAGCTATATTTAAAACATTTCTTTTAAAAAAGTGTACATTAAAAATAATTTGTAAAAGCAGTAGGTTTACCAGAAATTAAAAAATTGTGTGATCTAAATTCATTGCTTCTCTTAAAATCAAAATTTTTATATTATATTTCTGATTTTTATTCTCATAGATTGATTAGGTTCTTAGATTGATTTTTATTAAAACGGTTTTTTGAAATTGTTGACAGTGCTATAGATTTTGTTGTTTGTAATTTTGTACCAACATAATTTTCAAAAAGTTTCTGTTATTATGCATTCATAAATATTAGCTAAAAAATAATACAGATAAGGTGGAAAAAAATTTAAAAATTAATATTATGGATTTCAGCCTGCACATTTGCATCTTTATAATGATGACAATTTTTTTCAAAAACTTAATTGTTCAGTTGTTAATTTATATTAGAATCTTAGATCTTTGAGTAAATATACTTGAAAATTTTCCCTTCTTTTGTAACCCCTTCACCCTCTTCCTTGCAGTAGTAGTATTTTATAATTCAGCAGGGTTTTTTTTTTGCCATAATTTTTTTTAATTATTTCATAAATTCTCTCTCTCTCTTTTTTTTTTTCTTTTACTACCCGCAGTACTGTTTGTGAACATTTATTCAGTACTGCTTCAAAAGATTTACTTAAAAAGATTAAATTATAATGCTCATCATCTGTTCAAATGTTTTATTTGAGCACCCATATGGTTTGAATAAATGATTTATAGAATGTAAAATATTGATTTCATACAATCTGTCATTTTAATTAGTTCTAAACATTGAGAAACTTAACTCTAAATTTGAGCAAATTAACATGTTATTTCAAACATATTATTTTGAGAGTTCATATCAAAAGTTTGATTGATGTATCAGTAAAATTTGTAATGGTTTGCATTATTCTTCTACATTTATTTTTTATTATTTCATAGTGCTCAGAGTTTATGTGGATAAGCGGATTACTTTAGGAGCATTTAAAAAAGAATTGGAACCCCATATAGGTGTAAAATCAGATCTGTTTAAGGTAAGTTGGTTTTATTTTTCTTGCCCAGTTTAATTTTAAAATGACATTTTTCTTTTCTTTCAAATGTTATAAGGAAAAAAGGTAAATGGAAAATATCAGTTTTTTTATTTTGCTGAATATGATTCATGTGATGTTTCCTTTCTTTGTCACTAAAACAGTTTTACTAATTGTGAATATAGGAAGAAAAATTGACTGTGCTACAAAATACGCAGATATATTTCAAACTTGTTTTTGAATTTTATTGTTATTATTTTTTATTTGGAATTTTTTTCACATTTACCAGGTAAAAACCCACTTCAAATCACCAAAAAAAAAAAAAATGTATTTTATTTCATTCTTGATTGCATTTTTTTTTATTTGTTTACAAGTCATTTTTTTAAGATTGCTTTAATATTTTAAATGTTATGTTCTTATATATAGTATGCTGTAGCATTCAGAATATTCTTTATAGTTATATAATAATTTCTTTTTCTTTCCTTCTTATTTTGTAAGAATCAATAATAATAAAAGAAATGTAATATTGTCCATTTCTTTGTTAGGTTTATAGGGTTTATTCAAATAACCAAGAATTTGAATGCACTAGGATACATGACTCCCTTAGCAACTTCAGTGATGATACTAGAGTAAGATTTTAGATTTTTCTCTTTAATTTTACATTTCTAATTAATGTATTATGACACATAAAATAAAAATAAAATTTTTATTTCATCTACTTTAAAAAAAATTCTTTTCATTCATTGTTTTAGTATTACATATTTTTTTAACTGTTATTGAGTTGTATTATAAATTATTTTGGTTTGCTAATTTATTTTATTCTTTTGACCTACTCTTGATCTTTTCATTGGAAATAATGAAATTTTGTGAGTGTCATTAAAATATGATGCAATAGTTTTTCTAGGGAATGTTTTTCTCTCCCCCCTCCCAATTTTTTTTATCAGTAGTATCTATACATGTTTTACAAAATATATCTGTAATGAACTGCATTATTTATCCATCTTATGAACAAAAACATTTCCATTATAATTACCAATATTGTCTGATACCACCTACAATCATTACAGTTGATTGTGATGTATAAATTAAAATATTTTGCCCATATTATGGTGTACTGTTTTTAAGATCAGGCAGAAAGAAATATTATGGAATCATAATTGCCAATTCTTTTTCTAAGATAAAATTAAAGCGATTTTTGTAATTACTTCTGTATATTCAGTTCTCTTCTTTCTATTCCACAGATAACCATCAGACTAGGAAGGCAACTACGTAAAGGTGAATACAAAGTGAGGATTTATCAGTTATGTTTAAATGACACTGATGCAGTTGAGGTAATTTTCTGTTGTTTTTAAATGACATGATATTGATTTTTTTTATTATTTAAATTGAAAAATTGTTGTTGAAAATATTAGCATAAATTTGACTTAGTACCTACATGATTATTTAAAGATATTACAATATATTAAAATTATAATTGACTCCCATCCCTTTCATTATAACTGCAACAAAATTTTAGCATACATCATTAATGCTTAGTTAGAGTTTCAGTTTAAAATGTTATTTTGTAATTTTTTTAAAAAGGATTTTTAATGCAGCTAATCTCTTTATTATAAACAGTTTTTTAAGTTACCTTTCTCTGATGTGTTTAAAAATTGAAATAATGTTTTTAAATCTAAAATTAAATGTTCTAAGTTAAAATAATTTGGTACTTTTGTGAAAGTGTATGAATATTTTCTGATTTGTTTCAGCCTAGACATTTTCACTTAAGGCATAGGGAATTAGAGGATTGAGTAATGGTAACAATTTTACTGTGATAATTAATTAATATGCTTATGAATTATGTTTTTACAAATAATAAGGTTATCAGTGATACTGTTGCAAATCATTATTTTGGTTATTTGTGGATTTAAATGTTTTATGCTTTTAATACATGTCTATCAATAAAAACAAACTAAAAATAAAAATAAAGTTTAAATTAATCAGTAAGTGTTGATTTATTTCCTCCAATATATATACATTTATTATATTAAATTAAAGAAATACATGACAATTATGTAAATCATAAGTTTATTAAGTTTATTTACAAGTTATTTCTGTCTTATTTATTTTTGAATTAAAATAAGAAAATTTTGTTAGTTATTTCTGTCCTTAATGAAAACAAGAATGATCATTGAACTGGATGCCTTTTTTTTTCTACTATCTGAGCCAAATATAACTTTCACTGCATCCCCCCCCCCCCTGCTCTGATTGAAACATTCATAAAAGTATTTTACTTCTCTCTTTGTGTCTTTAAGAAACAGTTTAACTAGTTAGCTCTGCTAACATTTAAAGTTTTTTTAAATATAAATTTCCTCATGTTATTTTACCACAAAGTGTTTGAATGTATTAAAAATAATTTTTAAATCCTGCTTTTTCTTATGATGAAATTCTTTATTTGTAGTCCGAGAATTTTTTTTTTTTTTCTTCAAAATAAATCTTCAAGATTCAATGAATATATTAGAAACAAATTTGCTTACTAAAACTAAAATAAAATAATGAATAATAATAATCATTTTATGTTCATTTAAAATAAATGTGTCTCAATAGCTCTATTAAAAAAAATCATGAAAACAGATTTCTATTAATACAATTTTTATAATTGTTTAATTTTTTTTCTACGATAATTTACATAAAATATATGATGAGCACAAAAATTATGTGTTAGGATATTAAATTATAAATAAATATAGAATATTTTTACTTAGTTACCTCCTGTGATTTTTATTTATATAATGTTGATTAAAAGTAGAAAAAATTATGAAGATTTCATATAAACCTTATTAAACTATTCATAAGTTCTTATTTTAAAGAAATCTTTTTACACATTTGTCAGCAGTTAGATATTATTCAATACAAAAGTAATTTCCCTTCCCCAAAAATAAGCTCAATTTTGAAAGAAGGCTTTTTTTTTTTTTTTGACACTGAATATTGGTTATAGTGATTTAATTTTGTTTTTTATATTTATCTATTTTCAATTTGTTTGATTTTTGTATTGATCAAGTTGTTATTCATTATTATCCTAGTTCTATATAGTGCTATTTCCCTTTTAAAACTTCTGTAGTAAAAATATAGCTCATCTGAATTGTATTATTTTCTTATTTCAGCCTTTCAAATTTCTTATTGAATGGGTAGTAGTAAAAGGTATGACAGTCCTCAAATTAAAGAAAGAAATTCTTCCACAAATTAAGGAGACCTGTGATCTTGATATTCCTCTAAACAGGTATTTTTTTACAATTGAATTTGATTGATATACTAATGCTTTAAAAATCTGTTTTAGCTTGAAGTTTTTGTTAAATTGCCATAGATTTGTCAGATATCCATTGTAAAAATGTCATATGGTAAGAAAAAAAAAAGAATATCTAGCCATAGATTTGCCAGATATCCATTATAAAAATGTCATATTGTAAGAAAAAAATGGGGAGAGGGAGAGCTGTATATAATTAGATGGTAATTTCAATCATTTTATATAAAATTCTTTTGGAATATTTATTTTATGAAAATGTGGGACAAAGCAAATTAAATATAAGCATTTGTGATAGTTAAATATAAGTATATTTTAGTGATAAATGTTCAAAATCATCTTATGTTTAATAAAAATGTGCTGTTTTTTAGAAGTCTTTTTTTTTCAGTCTTAATTAATCTATTATATATTTTATACTACTTTATATTGATGAAAATAATATATATATATATATTAGGTAAAAAGCTTGAATTTATTGAATCGCAAAACTAACATCTTGAATTCATTGTCTGATATTTATAGATAAATATCTGATTTTTTAATTAATGCCTAAAAAACATTATTAGAACTCAAAATTCATGCATTGATATCTTATTAAATTTAAAATTCTTCTAATTATTGAAAAATTACTGTATCAATTTTGAAACTGCTTAGCATGAACTAATAATAACAATAATGATAAAGAAGATTGGAGGTGAAGATATACTGTGGAGATTTTTTACAAGATGTCAACTTGTAAAAACTCTTTTTTCCCCTTTGAATTTGATGCCCTCTGTTGTGTTATAATATTCCTATTTAGTGTTAACTTTTTAAAATCAAACAGTATACTGAAGATTTTTATTAATTTAAAATACCCGTCTAGATGCCGTCTAAGAAAAAAGAGTTGGAAAAATCCTGGCAATGTCTATTTTGATCATCAGCGTTTTGAAAAGGACATTCCTGTCAATTCTAACTGGGATATATACTTAGAAGTGCTTCCAGGTATTGTAAACATTGGATTATTTATCAATTAATCTTTAATCTGTTTTTCACTAATTGAATTTTTAAGGGCATTATTGTTACATTTCTTTGGTTATGTGAAAGTAAAATTTTTAAATTAAAAGGAATGAGGAATGGGTCTTATTTCCATAAAAGTAATGACTGGTTTTCTAAATTACATGTCTATAAGTAAATCAAAAGTGTACATAACTAAATGAATAAAATTTAATAAGTGATTTTTATGCCAAATATTTAGATTTTTGTTAAATGATAATCATTTGGAAAAAATCTGTCTGCCTAATGCGATTACTGGAAAATGGAAAGAGCTTGATGGATGAAATTTTTTTTTTGCAGTTTTAATATTTAAAATTAAATTTTTTACCAAATACATTGACCATCTATCACTTCATACATTCATATGCATGTGAAGATAGTAAAAAAGAAAAAAAGAAAAAAAAAAAAAAAACCCATCAACTTTGATCACTGAAGTTTGGTATGTGATCTTGTTACTAAAATTGGACGATGATGAATTTTTGTTTTATTTGGCTGAGAAATGGTATTCAAAATACATAATTCATGATACTACATAGAGGCATAATACCGTCAACCAAAGGTAGTATAGGTGCCCGAATGCCATAGGACAAAACATCAGTGCATAAGTGGCCATTTTGAAGAAAAATATGATGAAAGTGGAGGATGTGTGTATGCCTTAGGTGCATTTTACATTTGCTGCCATTGATTATGATTAGGATTGAGAAAAATAATTTAACCAATTTTACATAATTTAACCAATTTACTATTATACTAAATGCACTATGCAAGATTTTGAAAATAAAAATCTGAATATTCATAGTGTTTTTGGCTTTGTCCTAGATCCACAGTTTTTATTCAGGTAAGAGGGGGGAGAGGGTGTCTATTTCTTTTAGGGAATATGCAGATGAATATTAAGGAAAGCACTCCTAACCGTTTACAACACTTATTTGATATAATAGCTTCAAATGAAATCAACTATTTTGTAAGGTATTAATTTTCAAAATATTCTCAATAGATGCTGAACCTGTGACCTCAGAAAAACAGCTGACTGTATTCACTCGCTTATGGCATCCAGCTGCTTATAAATTAGATCCCCTCAAGGAGATTGTTTTAGATGATACAAATTTTGAAACTTTACTGCATGAGGTATGTGTTCTTTTATTCTTTAAGAATATCCTCTGATAACAGCAATTTAACTATCTTGAATTGTTTATTTTATGAAATTTTCTGGTTGATAAAAAGTATCTATTGTTGAATTTCATGTTTGACCTTCTGTGACAATTCCTGTTGGTATCTGTGAAATTTAAACTGTTAAAGAGTAAAATTTAGTAATAGCACATCATAACTGTAAACACAAAAGTTTAGTTATTTGTTCCCTTGTAATACCAATTGAAATCATGCCATATTATTCTTTATAGGAGAAATATAAAGTTTTCTTAATATCACTTTATTTAAATTATACCATTATAATTATGTTAAATTATGTAAAATTATTATATTATCATATTAAATTATACTATTATTATTATATTAATATATATATTATCATTTATTTTTGAAAATTCCATTGAAGATATTTTACTTAATGTTTTTAAAATTAAAGAAACAACATTAAAAAAAAAATTCGAAAAATATATCAAGAAGTAGAAAATATTTCATTAAAAAATATATTTAAGAAATATATTGATATTAAAATGAAATTTTTATTCTGTAGCAGTTATTAAAAAGAATATTGTTAAGTAAGGATAAAAAGGAATGAAACTCTCGCATAAGTTTTAAAAGAAATTCACTGCAATTTAATATTGTATAGAAATAATGTGAAATTTTTGATTTTATAGAAGTGTTTTGATTATGATGTTTTGTTAATCTGGTAATTTATTTCAACTAAGATTTTCACAGATTCATAAAAATTGACAAATATGTATTTTTTAAATTGTTTTGTGTAACATATTGGTCTAAGAATATTCTTTTCTTATAAATTTTGTTCTTTATGCTATAAAAGGTATTAAATGCTTGTTTCCATTTTTGTAACAGATATTTTTTAGTGTTTTATTAATTTTTTTTTAAAAAAAATCTCATTTTAGTTGGAGAAAATCAGTGGTATCCCTGCTGAATTCATTGAAATCGCCAAGGTATTTCTTTTTCTGTTTAATTCATTTCAGCACATTAATTTTAATATTTTCTGTTGCAGAAATTTTAATAAAGATAGATGATATCTTTATTAAGACTTATGAAAAAAACATTTTTTTAAATTATGAATCTGATTTATTTTAATGTAGCTATATATATATATATAATAATAATAATTTTTGCTTTTCATTTCAAATCTACTTTAATATTTATTGTAAATTTTTGGAATTGAAAAGTGATATAATTATATGAATGATTCTTTGTTTTTTGAATTAGGTAATGAAAATATGTATTTATTTTACTTCAATTTATTTTTGAGTTGATGGAAAAAGATTGAAACTAATATAATTTGTTTATGTTTTAAAATGTTGCATTTTTTTTTTTATGTGTGCCATCTGTAAAAATGTAATAGCATTTTATTAATAATTTAATAATTTTTCTATAAATAATTTTATTTTACATTTATTTTAATGATAATGTTCTTTAAGAAGTTAATGTTGTTTACGCTCTATAGTAACGTCAAAATCATTCATTAGAATTTTGTTGGTTGTTTATGGTTTAAATAGTAAAATTTGACCTTTTGATTGGTACTTCTGTGTGCATCCTTACAATCAATGTTTGTTTCAAACAACTTGAAAATGTAAATTGGAGTATGCACTACAATATATTTCATTATACTTTATGCATTTGTTTGTATTCCCAAATTTTACATGCAGATGTTACCATTTGTAGTGTAAACTGGTTAGTTCTTGATTAAATATATTATATTTCACAATCCCTTTCAAGTAAATTGTTTGTTTCAAAATAATGCTATAATTGTATTTGCTTGTAATAATCTGAAGTCACTTTATTCAAAAGATGTTGTCTTATAATCATCTTCATATCCTTCGTTTAGCAAAGTTTAAACACGAAATTGATTAATTAATTAATATGAAATGCCATTTTGATTATGAATAATCACAATCACAAGTTTATTAAACCAATCTATTTTTAAGTAAGAGTTATAAATAAAATCTTTCTTAAAAATAGAGGAATGGAATTCATATCGCTCTATAGTCAATATATATATATATATATATTTCAAATATACTGATATTTATATTCTTTTTAAGGGTCAGGGTACCTTTCCCTGTGAAATCTCTCTCTTATCAGTACATAGTGAGTTAGAATGGTTATCTGAACAACCATCAGTAAGTTCCTGGCCTCTATGCATTAGTGATGATGGGCATGTTATATTTTACAGGTAAATTATAATGTTGAATTAACTATTTGTTGAATTATTTAGATGCATACTAATAATTTTGATGTGATACTGATTCCTATGATCAAATTTGTTTTATGTGAATTTATCTGTTCAGGAAAATTATTGGTTTGATTTTTTAGGGATAAAAGGGAAGAGTTGAAAAAATTAACAGAAGAAGAAAAGCGTGAAATATCAAACAAAGAAAATGCTAAGTAAATATTTATAACAATTAACATTTATAATTATAACATTAACATTTATAACAATTTTTTTACTATTTTTTTTCTCAAAATACATTCCTGAATTGGAGAGTAAATATTTGTTTTTTATATGTTATTACATTTTAAAATTATAAGCATGATCAAGTTCCCTTCAGGAATATTTATATATGATTCCTTTAATATTTTTTTAATAATCTTCTTGCACCTTTTTTACTATAATAAATTAAGTAAATACTTCACTTTCCCTTATACTTAATACTAAATAACTTTTTTTTATTGATCATTGCTTAAGTGGAGTATAAAATTAAACAGGAAACTTGCTTTAAAATATGTTGTTTCACAGTATGTATAATATTGTGATTATTTCTGCAAATTTATTAGAAGGCAATGAGAATTTTTTTATTTTGCAAATATAAATTTTATACTAAAATAACGAAAATTTTCAGGACAAACAAAAATAATCCTAAAACCACTTACTCTCCAAGAAAAGAGAAAGCTTTGAAAATCTACACTCTTGATAGTCCTAGTAGCACGACACAGACAAGTCAAAATTCTCACTACCGCAATTCTTCTACTCAAAGTGCTCAACCTATTGTACCTGATTTGGATTGAAATTTCTCCATCATCCACAAGTAGTAAGTGTTTAAAACTTACCTTCTCTCAGTTTAATTATAATGTTTAATGAAACATGGAAGTCCAAAGAGAAACATAAAATAAAAATTTACCAATAAGTTCTTTTGTAGTTAAATCCACCATTACAATTAGCTGTTTTTTTTTCTACATTTGTTTTTTGTGTATTAATGTCAACTTCATTTTAAATTTAAGTTTTAAAAATGTGTATTATTTATTTAATATAATATTTTTTATTATTTCTTTTGCAGTCACTTGAATTTTATTGCCAGATCACAAGTCCTGTATAGAAGATATTAAGTCCACAAAAAGGACTGTGTCTTGTCTTTTGCAATATATTTATTTTATATGTGTATTTGTTTTGCAGAACATTGTATGAATTTGGAGTTTTATCTTTTATTAAAGTTAAACTAGTTCGACAAAGAAAAAAAATTAATTTATTGGTCATTGTGAATTTCCACCAGCACATTTTTTTTTCATCAGCACTTTCTTTTTATTAAATATCTTATTTACTATCTTTTTGTGTATGTAAAAACAATATATGATTTTATTTATTGTTTAATTTAATTGAAAACAACATTGTCTCATTTTAATGCATCTTTCTTGCAAACTTTCTATATCATTATAAATCTAAAACTATTTAAAAATGTAATTTGAAACTTCTCCATGGAAATGTTTGAGATGTCTGAAATATTATTTAAGCAGAGAGAAGATACTTTTTTTTTTCTATTATTTCAAATGGCTTTATTTATTTGCACTTAAAAAAAAGATTGGTAATTTAAAAAAAAAAAATCCTTGTATTTAATAAAGAAACGAATAAAAAAATTGCAATAATTATATGTGTATTTAATTTTACCCATATTACATTTTTTAAGGGTGGCAATTAGAATGTTATCAAAATTTCATTATGCAGAAAAGGCTCAAAACTAACTAACAGGTATTTTAAATAATTCATAAATTTTTCATTAATAAAGTGAGATTGATAAAAAATCTATCCGAGTTGAAACTTTAGCAAAATATATTTTTAAATGTGCAAATTTATTCTGTAAACTCATTTTTTAAAATAGTATCTTATTAAGACTCCTGTCATTTATGTATGGCTTTTGAAACTTATACAAAATATTGCCAATAAAAGTATGTGAAAAGAAAACTAGCTTTCAAAATTATATAATGACAAACTTGTTCAATATCAGCTTAATATAGTTGACTTGGTATTTTCAATTTGCATTGTGTTGAAGATTAAATTTAAATTGCATTGTTATTTGATGTGATCTGTTTATGATTCCAAAATTTGTGAATATTTTCATTATCTTTAATATATATATTTGTCTTTTTAAAAAATATCTATATGCTTTTGGTGTAGTTTGTTCAAATTTAAAAGCTGAACTCTATATTATTTGTAGTTTAGAAACAATGCATTACCTATTACCCAAAATAATGAAATATTAGAAACAAGAAGAAGGCAAAGGAAATATTTTATACAGTATTATAATTTTTAAAATCTGAATAAGATAAGTGTGTGAGAACTTTGAATTTTGTAAAATCATCATTAAATTTATAATGTTATTAAAGGCTTTTAATATTTTTTCTGTACTTTCAAACACATAATAAATTGTTTATCTTTGAAAATGCAATGAAATAATTTTTGTTTCATAAACTACCATTGTTTTGAAATTTGTATTCTTGTATTATCTTGACTATATATTGTACAGTGCATGTATGGGGGGGGAGGGCAGTTATAAATTGTGATTGATGAATAAGAATGTAGTATTGTATCTGATGCATAGATGTAATTTCGATTTTGAAGTACATATATTAAGGCATTTTATTTGGTTCTTTTTATCAAATACTTTATTGATTTCACTCTTGATTTTTTAAAAGAGTTTTGTTTTAATAACAAAATTTTATATTGGTTCAAAAGATTATATTTCTGTAGATATAGATGATTATCTTTTAAACAGTTTTACCCGAAGAGTTTAGTTCATTTTTTTATAAATTCTATATTTTTTATTTATTTGCATAGTAGTTTTATTCCTAAGTATTTTTGTCTAATGCTAAAAAGCTTCCATGTTTGATACTTTTTTACTGCTTTTTTAAAAAATATGACCTGTAACTAAATTCAAAGTTTTTCAAAAAGTAAATTTACTAACTAAAAATTCTTTTTAATAAATTAAAATTTATATATACGTAGTGAAAATATTTGCATTTTTATATTTAAAATTTTTGGAACATTTTTTTTTTAAATAAAAAAATGTAATGTTTCCTTATCCTTTGATTTTCTTTTCTCTTTGTAAATATTTTATTAAAAAGATGTTCTTCAAGCCAACAGTTTTTTAGTGCTTTGCTACATTTGAAGTAGAAAAGGTTTTTTTTTCTAAAAGCACCTACTACTTTTTGTAATTTTTAAAATGATTTTAGCATCTTTTAAAAATTTGTTAATCTTATTTTCATGTATGGGTAAATATGTAATTTCTTTTTAATATTTACTTGTGAAGCAGAATTTTCTAAAATATATTCCTTAAATTTTCTTATTTTTGGTTTTTTTCATTTTTATTTTATGTACATGAATGAACAAGAAATCAATATATAAATATGTTCAGCCAATGATTAATTTTTTATGGGTTAATTTATATGAGTATACAATCAAAAAGTTGAAACAAGTGGAAGCTGTATTTTTCTCTATGGAAAATGCATAGAAAATGTAACTAAACTTAAAATAAGAGTTTTTAAATTTGAAAGAAAAAAAAAAGCAATAAACAATTTTAATATCGAAGAGAAATAATTTTGATTTAGCCATTCTGATAATGCTTAAAAATGTATGAGCAGTAAACTTTCTTATCACTTTTAGCTCTCAGACTGTCTTTAATATCTGCTACATCTTTTTGATTCCAACAAATAAAATTAAAAATATAAATCTTGTTTTCTTCAGACATTTTGCACATTGAACTATACAGCTTTATTGTAGAATTTTTTGTGTGTACATATATTCTTAAAAATATTTTCCTGTCAATAACAAAAATTGTGTAGTTACTATAATTTAAAAAATTTACTCTTTTGATTAGATTTGAATGAAATATGTTTTCTAATACCAATGCCTGTTATTGTTTTCTTGCAATGTTCTTCAAATGCATTATTAAAAAGGACATTTTGCCTTTGTCTTTTCTTAAAACATTGAACTCAGTATGAATGTATGTAAGAAATCATAAAAAATAAAATAAATTTTTAAATATTGAATGCATTACTTTTTTTTTTCTTTTTCATGTTTTTTAATGATAGATTAATATAGTTTTTTTTTTGTAAATCACATATTTTCAAAAAGGTTTTATAAAAATAAATAAGTAAATCTATTGATCAAAGTATTAATCTTATATATTTTCTTTTTTAATATATTTTAGAGTCTGAAATTGAATGTAACTAAATGTTTGAATTTTTCTAGTTATTGTGAAAATATATTTTGTTTTATAAATTATTGAAATTTTGGTCTTTTTTTTTTACTTTTTACCACTACAAATTTTTCTTTGCAAAATTTTGGAATAAAATCAATTCAATTCAAATATAACTGCACATGCTATTTGAAATTATTATTATTATTATTATTTGCAAAACTCTTTGGATTTTAAAATTTATCAGATTTCCTTATTTAACATACATCATGAGCATGAATTGATTCATTTGAAGTTAAGTTGCATCTTCTATACCAGTGATGGGGAAACCGCGGCCCACGGAAAGGTTTAGTCCGTTTAAGAGTGCCGTTGTGAGAATGTTTGAACCCATTCTTACTTCGTAATGTGACGACCCGCATAAAAACTACCTGCGGCGATATTCAAAACACAATAGTATTCTGGACACAATAGTATTCTTATATATGCGGACAAATCTTTTCAACAATGAAGCTTAGGAAAACTTCTTTAAGAAACAGAATTACAGATGAGCACCTTTCATCAGTTTTAAGAATTTCTTCTTCGTAAATGGAACCGGACTATGATGAAATTTTGATAAAACAGTCTCAATTTAATTTTTCTCATGCACCATCAACCAGTAATGACACCAGAAAATAAAGTGATACTTCACATCAAGAACTACACTAAATTCATTTTATATTTTTGCTTATAATTTTCTTACCTTTTGCTTTTTTACTATTAAAATAATAAGTGTATGTAATAATATATGTATATGTTTATAGAACACATAAATTTTTTAACGATTAGGCATTATTCTTTGGCCCGCTAGTTATTACAAATGGCCCGTCTTAAAAAACGTTTCCCCACCACTGTTCTATACATATAGATTGCTTACTGATATATGGTAGCTATGCCATTGAATTGTATTTATAGTTAAAATGTTTGGATGCCCTTAAAGTGGATCTAGATATTGCATTCAGCTAATTGTGCTAAATTTCTTATTACTATTTATCACCAAAAACTTTGAATCGAAATTTTTTCTTGTATTGTTTGGTAATCTTTGGTGGGTAAATTCTTTATATTTATTTACAAATACAGGGCATTTTTATTTCAACTTCTAAAATTATATTTATGCACCTAAAGATTTGAGATACTATTGTGCATTTCAACTAATGAACATTTGTTTCGTATAATGAGACAATATCCACTTGCCATCAAAGATTGTAAATTAATATCCCACCATATTTTAATATTTGTGTAAACTGAATTTCCAAAAATTATTAATTATTTCAATGCTCTTTCACACAATGCTGTAGATTCTTTAAACTTAAATTAAAAACAATCAATTCAGGATTTTGTGCTTAGCGTCGTGAAAGGACTAGTCTATGATAGAAATAGTTTAAGTGTAAAGTACATTTTGTCTATTTTAAGATTAATGTTCCAAGGTGTTTTCATTTGAGAAAGATAATTACAATTCTTGGTCAAAAATTCAATTGAAAGTAATTTTGAATTATGAATATAAGCTTATATTTATGTTATAATTATCATAATACCAAATATAGCTGTCTATAATATAGCTTCATTGCTAAAATAGTTCTATTCTAACAAGATAGACAATCAGGATATAGAGCAATGCAGAATTTCTAGATACCTGCCCATGTCCACTGGACTGAGATAATTAGTAGATAAGTTAATTGAAAAAACATTATTTGCCTAGATGATAAATAATACTATCTTTGAAAAAGGTAGTTTAAGAAACTAAGTTTAAAAGATAGGAAACGAAGCTGGACTGAACATTGTTCTGATTCATGTTTGTTAAATTATGAACACAAAATTTAAGAATAAATTTTTTTTTTCATAAACTCTTTAATAAATATTCAAATTGACAAGATACACTCATTGAATAAAAAGAAAGACAATATCAGTTTCTTAGGAGCAGAAAAGTTGAAAAAAGTTGGGCTTGCTAAGTTCAGGACAGCAATTAATAGGCGGCTTGTATATAAGAGTTCGGAAATGCACTGCGGTTGGCGGAAAAATGGCGTCACGTACACATGAAAGAAATGAATCATCGTATCGGTGGAGAAACGAATGTTCTTTGCTTTTTTTTTTAAATTTATTATTTATTTATTTTTTTTTTTTTGATGACAGGTGTTTGGAAGTCTGCCAAATGTCGTGAAATATCATTGACTTCCTGTCTTATGTTTAATTTTCAGTTGATACTGAGAAAATCTGACGTAGCGCGATTTCAGAACTGAACAACTTGTGAGAAGAAAAATTGAATCTGAGAAAACTATCTTTAGCATTCGCAGACGTCTGTTTTTCAAAGAATGATCTAAAACTTTTCTTTTTTTTTTTTTCATACATGGAATGATACTGTCTTGGAAGATGCATAAACTATTATCTTGCTTTTAACTGTAAATCTTAGAATTTACTCCTAAAATCTTTTTGCCAGAAGATATCGGTTTTAAATAGAACAGCAAATTATAACGAAAGAATTTTGATAAAATGTTGATTGGAAGTAAAAATGCTAAATTTTAATCTATGATTCTTTAATGCAAGAATTTTGTGATTATTATCGATATCTCAACTGTATTCTATCAACAAAATATTCTAAATGTTTGATTTAAAAAAACAAACGGAAAAAAACCATATTTCTAGTAGATATTCCTAATTTGTAAACTAGGCAGTGTTTATTCTGTTTTGGTTGCATATTCCCATTCCCTACCCTATTTCATGCATGAGGAAAATCGAGCAACATCATTGGTTCGCACCGCCACCTACTTTGAGATGAAAGTATGACGTCACTTTAAACGAATTTCAAAATAGTTTTGGTTCATATTGATGGTACTGGTTGTATATCGTAATTTCTGAACAAATTTGTCATTGTGCTTTATTACATGGTATCTGTCTCTATACATATGCTATATTTTTTTAAATTATTTTTTGAAAATGAATGCTTAGTGGTAAATAAGTTTGATTAGTGTTTTTATATTGCTCCTAGCACTATTTTTATTTCAATATATTTATAAAACTTGTGGCATTCAAAACTAACAGTAAAAGTAAATATGCTGTTTAAGATTAAATTGAAATCATTGCAATAATCCATGATCTTCGACTATCGATAAATGCAGTGAAAGTACATACGTCAGTACAGCAATAAATACAGAATTAAAAGGGATGATTCATAGAAGTACAAGAATTTTTCACAAGTATAAATAAATCACTTCTACATATCAGAAAATTTTAAGATATGTCTTAAATATTCTAAAACACAAATTTCTAAACGGAAGAAGAAAATTAAATCGAATTCATTCAGTTTATGCAATGTAGTTATAAGAGGCATAAAATCCAAATTGAATCTGAACAAGAGCAAACATGACGTCACACTTTCGTCACAAAATGAGCGGTGGTAAGAACCAATGATATAGCTTGATTTTCCTCCATACATGAAATAGGATATAGAGTAGGGAATGGGAATATGCTTTCTGGTTAGGTGATAAAATAAAGCTTCTTGGCATTTCAAGAAAATGCACAAAAATAGTGATTAACGTTTAATAGTTTCTTTTTTTATTTTATCGTATGTAATAAAATAGAATATGCTAGATAGTAAACAGATTTGTATATGATTCCTATTTATAAGTTGTTCCTATTTATGAGTTCCTATAAGTTGAGCTATTTACAGCATATCGTTTCAACATTTTTTTTCGTATTTTGGAACATGCTCTAAATTACTAAAGCAGACAAGGGGGCAGGTTTTAAGATTGCCATCATATTCTATATGCCACGCTGTTAAATTTTTTGAATCTTTAATTTTTGTTCAGGTTCAAAAGAAATCATTTTGCGATTTGTTTTTTTTTTCAACGAATTTTTAAATTTTAATATCGATAGATTCTAACAATCTGTCAAGTTTTATGAAAGTTATTAAAGTAGTAGAAACATTTAAAATGACGGTAAGCATCTCCACCGAAACGATAATGCTATAAAAAATAAATTCTTATCATATAGTAAGAGATCAATATGAACTTTTTTCCATTTAGAGACTAAATACTATAAAGGCTAGATCGAAAGTTCTTAAATCGAAAGCGACATGTTTTACCATTGCAGACGCACAACTATATCCTATCTCTTCAGCTACAGATTCAAATGAACAGCAACTTTTGACGACACAAGTGATTGGAAAGCTTCTATTGTTAATATCCCTTTTGTATTTCAAAAGAAAATTATTTACAAATATCTGCTTTTCTTTGCCTACCAGAGAAGGTTGAAAAGCATCTACTTTGCTTTTTACAATGTCGTGTCGCTTTAGAAAAGCATTAGCAAGACAGATGAATACTTTCCATTAGAAGCCTTAACTTTGTAAATTAAAATTCATGTCTGTCGTTTTGTCATTTTAGATATACAGTCAAATTCCGAATAAATATTTTTCAGCAAACAGGAATAAGTATTGATAGATAATGTTTGTCAAGTTAAAAATGAAGACATGACCTTATTTTAAGTGATACACTTTTCATAATATTTGTACATTTCCATTTTTCACCTTTCTAAGTGATAAAAGAAATAATGTACTGATTTCAACTGGCTTTCTGTAAGGCAGAAGTCAGAAAAGAGCTATCAAAATTGGAAAAATATATTATATTTTGTGTTTGTAAAATTCGAAACGATTTCATTAAAATTCCAATTTTATTTCTTGGTTTGCGGTTGATTTTGTTTGCAAAGAATATTTAATTTACCGAAATAATTTTTATGATGTATTAAAAATTTAAAAAATTCCTACTTATTAGGTTTTGAAGGAATACTTTTTTCTGGAATCAAGAGATTTTTGAAGTTTTTATGTTGTCTATATGATTTCTTGTATTGGTTTTATAATTATAAAATTTAAATCGTTATTTTTTGTTATCAAATTACTAATCAAACTCTTTTTTTATTTTTAAATATTAGAATGTTAATATTTTGTTAATCGATTAAGAAAAAAGTTGTTATAGAATTTTCAAAAATTTTCTAATTTAAAACGTTTATAGTTAAAATTGTAATCTCAGAAATAATAAGCTAAATTGTTAAGCTGTTATTTTTTTTTTGTTTTGTTCAAAAAAACTATTTTTAAGCTTGATATTTTATGAATTATATATTATTTTTTTAATGTGATGAATTACTTTTTTTCTATAAATCTTCAAGAAAATTTTCTGTAAGAAACTAACTAAACTAGGAATATTCTTTGCACAAAATCAAAGATGCAGAAATTTACTTTTTTTTCAAATTTGTGTTTCGAAGGGATTAATATGTTGCGTATTAGTTTTATTTGTTGCTAATTACACATTGAATTAATTGTTTTAATTTCTATTCGTTATTTTTAAATTTTGTTCTTACTTGTTTAATTAAAATATTTCTCTTTATAAACATTTTATTTCTTTGCCTTGTTATTAGAAAATAGAGTAAGTTTTTTTTTAAATTATATTTTTATATCACTAAAATTGGTCAAAATCATGCGGTATTACTTTATGATTAATCGGGATTTGACTGTATCTATACTTTTCTCATACAATACAATTCTTCCTTGCATAGATTTATATATTAGTCAGAGAGAAGAAAACATATTTAAACCAACATTAAAACATTTTTCATTATATACAATTGCAAAAGGAACTGATGTATTAGAATTAATCATCAAACGTATAATACTGTTAATAATTGTAACAAAATAGTATTCAGATTTATAAGTTAACTCTTATCGACAAGAAAAATAAAATATCATGAATTCCTTGGATGTATCATCATTGTAATCTATTTAACCTGATAAATTATAATCTTTTTCATCTCCTAAAATATATATTTAAAAAATATTTTGAATCTTTATTTATATTAATTCTATACCGTCGGAAAATCTTAATATTTTTGAATAATAAATATTAATGTAATAATTATAAAAAATGCAGTATTGGATTATTTTTGTGGCCAAACAAATTTTTCAAGACCTAAAATAGGCAATTTAACTACAATATCACTATTTTTTCAAAAACAACTTTCATGAACAAATTTAGTCCCAATTTTTTTAATGAATACTAAAATGTTACTTAGTAGTATTTTGATCACCACAATTTAAAATAAAATAATTAGTCTTTTAAAATATTCTTATGTCGTGGTTAATGACGTTATTAATTAACAATTTGAAAATGAAATATTATGAACTTTAAATCATAACATTTTTATATTGTGATAAATATGTTATGTTTACTTGTTTCTAATAAATGCTAATGAAAATAAATGATGATGAACATATAAACAAAGTGTCCATATTTGTACATGAAACATAATCTCATAAACTAAATCACATTTCAAAATGAGTTTTTTTAAAGATTTTAAATGATATCAAATGACTATGATATCATCTGTCTATTTTTGACGAACTGTAAGAACACATATTCTTTCTCATACATTCTTAAAGAATTAACTAAAAGAATGTTCTTCGTCCATCAAATTTTCAGAAGTTTTGTACTTGAATTTTTGGCCTTTAAGAAACAAACACGAATTTAGTTGATTTCCACGAACAACAACTAAATATTTTATAACTATGCATCAGAACTTGTTTTTTGGTAGTTATCATGTATTTCTCATAATCGAATACACCTTTTCATGTTTTCAAACTAGCGATTCAACCACTTCCAAGGGTGCTTTTTCCATGGGTTCTGATTGCGATAGCTCTGTTGTCGAAGTTTTATCAGTAGTTTCATAACAACCAGCCACTGATTTTGGTTTTGGTGGAAATAAGAGGCTGCAGTTGGTGCAATTGATGCAATCAGCTGCTCTTTCCTTTTCTTCTAGTTTCTCCAGTTCAGGTCTCAGAGCTTTGTCCAATTCTTCTTCCAAGTTTGATTCCTCATCTTCTTCTCGCATGTCATCTTCTTCCTCCCTACTGGAAGAACTGGTTTCTGGGCAATTTTTCCTGTGAGTATCAGAAGACGATGACCTATGACTGTGACTAGATTCCTGTTGGAGAGATGATACTGGTGGTGATACTGTCAGAGTCGGTCCATATTTGCGATTCGAGCTAGTGGGAGTCCAAACCTAAAGAAAAATATAAACATTATTAGATTAACAAGTTCTTCACAGTGAAGCCTTTTTCAAAAGAATACTGATAACTTTCTTTTTCAGTTTAGATATCAACTGTCAATACTATTAACGGCAATTTTTTAAATACTTTGATAAAAGAAATTTGAAATATTTTATTATGCATTGTAGATTACCGTTGTAATTTTTTTTAAAAACTGACCTCAGTAGAAGAATTAAATAGTGCCCTTATTTTTTATGAAATTGCTTATTTCATCCATTTTTATAAGAGTTTAAACTTTCGATAATTTGCTTGGATTGTCTAAAATATATGCATAAAATGAATAACTATTACATGGTAAATTACTAATAAGAGCAACAAAACATTATTCGTATAAATGAATATATTAATTACCACATTGTATTTACTTGTCTCGATGAAATTATCACAAGAATGTGAATAGGGGAAAAGGAAGTATGGGTTATATTTACCAGGACATTGGAAATATAATATTTTGTATTCTAGATTAACAAAATTAGCAGTGATGAATTGAATGCTAGTCACTAGTAATCTAAACTCAAATTCATAGCTTAATACCATTTACGATTCCTTTATCAAGAAAAGATATCTTATCTTTAAAGATATCTTATATTTTATATTAAGTGTGCCATAATGTGCACAGTTTTTTGTCTGTATCGAAGCAGTTAATGATGACTTTTAGAATTAGACATTGGCTCTATGATCTGTTCTAACTTAATGTTATTTTTGCGAAACTAAAGAATTTGGTTATAAGCTAAATATTAATTAAACGAGAATGAAATATATATACTTATATGGATGAACAAAATTTATATTTGGATTTCAAGTGTTTTCTGGCATGGACAAGGCAAAAAATTGCAGGAAATGAGTTTTTTGGAAGGAGCTTTCTTCAGATTTTATGGATTTAGGAGACAATCCTAAAACAGAAGTTTGCATTGCGTACTTTACGTATTGATGGCAACGCTACGTTTGCTTTCGTTTTCTGACATAACTTGCGTAAGGTTTGGATCTGAAAAATTTTGGTTTTGGGGAGAATTTCCTTGTTTTATAACAACCAAAAGCTGATTGATAATATTTTCTCTAGGGGTACCCTCAAATGACAGCAATCATTGTTTTGAACCAATACGTCTGGGAAATCGAATGAAATTGAGCAATAATACGATATTTCTTCTTCTCGAAAGGTTTTGGGATATACTGCAAGAAATTTTAATGATAGAACAGAGCATTGTATCACAGAAATATTTCTTTATAAGCTCACAGAAATGGGTGACTGCAAGACGCAACTGTTAAAAAATGCTCCGCCAAGGGTATGATCATGTCCTTGGTGGAGAACCAATGTGAAAGTAAAGAATTATAGAATTAACAAATTGGTGACTTTCGAAAAAAAAAAAAAACGTCAGATATATACAGCGTTTAATTTACCAAATGTTAAAGAATTAGATTATTTGAAACAAACAAACAAAAACATTGCTTCTGAGTAAGGAATTAAATTATTCAGATAAATTAATAACCTGTTTTTGAAAAACATAAAAATCATGTTTTGTATAAATGGACATCCACTGCAACAGTGCAAGAAATTCTACAATATTGTTATGGTATCTTCATGAAACATTATGGTTTTCAGAATGCCAAACAAAAACCTTGAAAATATACGGTACCTTACGCTAATAGGGCTGGCAGCTTAATGTCCAAGATTTAAATATTCATGAGCGTATTACAGAATTTTGGCGATATTTCTGTGCTTGTAGGGTTGGTTTCATGCTTGGATGGCATGAGCGGAAGAATAGATCTAGATAGATTTCAGGCAGAAGTGCAAACTTTAAAAATGGCTATCGAACATTGTGAAAGGGTGGAGTAAGGACAGAAGTGCTCAATTTTTTTCTTTACAGTTTTACAAGCCATACAGTCATCTCACAATTGTAATAAGGTAATAGGGACGATAAAAGAAAAGATGAAAAGTGTTAAAATTAACAAGTCGATAGGGTTGAATTGGATTAAGGCCCGTATTGGGATATATGGTAATGAAAAGGCAGATGACACAGAAAGATACTTTTGATATAATTGTCCCCAAATCAAGTGGTGTTTCAAAAGGGGAAATGAGAGACGAAATACAACTACGATGGTTTGACAGATGTTATATGTCCAAAAAATTAAAAGTAACTTTCAACTTTATTCCTAATCCGGAAACTAAAATTAGAAGATACCATCCAAATAATATCTGGGCATGGGAGATTTCCTGCACATTTCCAAAGATTTGGAAGAACGCAGGAAAATAAATGCATTTGGGGAGAAATTGGTACGGTTTACTACTATTTAATGGAATGTATGGAAATCTCAGAGTTAAGGAAGGACCTGAAGATTGACAATACTGATTTAAGTACAGAACTGATGGTACCAGGTAATCTCAAATCCCTGAAGGATATGATGTTAAAGATAAATAATTTCATTCCAACTGTTTGAGAGTGTGCAGATGGGGAGAAAGACAGCTATTTGCTACCTCGAAAGGAATGTTAGTTTGACTGTTCGGTCAATGTAGGGTTGGACGACACTTATTCAGCAATCGATCACAATAAATCCTGCCGATACTGCTAAGTTCAGTGGTGGCGGGATGGTCGGCTATATGCGAGAAGAAGAAGATCTAGATAGATTCTGAAGAATAGATCTACTTGGACCCCACCTGTTCTCTGTGCACGCAGGAGAGGGTAACCCCCAGCTTCTGGTTGTAGTCCACGGCCAGAGTCCTTGGCCTGTTGTTGTTGGTGATGAGGCCCGTCTTGTGGTAGCTGACGCAGGACCTGACGGAGCTGTGCGAGTTGGAGTTCCTGCAGAAGATGGGGGTCTGCTGACTGCGCTTCTCGAAGTCCTTCACGCAGCAGAAGCAGCAGCAGCAGATGCACCAGAGGGAGGGGGGACCGGCGCACAGCTTCTCACGGAATGCGACGCGAAATCGGTTCGACATCACGCTGTACAAAATGGGGTTGATGGTGGAATTGAAGTAGTAAAAACAACCTGCGGGGAGGAAAAATCACATCAAACTGTTATTGTTATCTCAGAAATCTCGCCATAATATATCAGAACTCACACAAAAAGGTATGAATGATCACATTCGCCAATGGATATAGTTTTTTCCTTGTCTTAGTATCATGAAATAAAACTACTTTTGTTTTCTAACTCAAATGAAGGTGACACACACATTCGCTTACACAACCCCTTTTTACAGGGGGGCACATTCATACATCTCACAGATAGAACACCGAACAACCATGCCCGAACCGGGACGTCCAGATCTCGAGGAAGACATGCTACCCCTATGCCAGGAAGCCGGCAATATATCAATTACTTTTAAAATATTGATAAAGCAGTTTTTTTTTCTCTCACCTTGAGTTACCAATTATATAGAATACATTTTTTATTGGTAAATTATATTACAATAATATACAATTAATTTTAAAATAATGATAAAGCATTTTTTTTTTCTCTCAGCTTGAGTTGTCGCTAACTGTAAAACTAATTATAAGAATGAAAAAAAAGATGAAATTTTTTTCTCCTTGTGTGGTGGTGGTAAAATTAAGTAAAGTAAAGTTTTTAAAGGCAAGTTATAAATACGAATATATGCTTGTAAAATTTTTTTAAGTTATAGCAATATATTTAAAAAGAATTTTAAAAAAACTGTTAAATGTTATTAAAATAAGAGAAAAGAAAACAATATGTAATCTTTTATTGCAAAATAAACTTTTAACATTTTGAATAATTATAAATATCTATCATAAATTTATAACAAAATTATGGTGGTTGGTGGGTCTAATGTCAACTGGTCATACCCAGCCCGAATGAGCGCTGCTCTATGGAATGAAGGCAGAAGTGTGCGCCTTTTCGTTGTTAACGAGTACCGTTAAGGTGAAAGGACGACTTTGCTCGAACACACACGACATAACCCTTTTTAGAGGGCGGTCGAACTCATTCATACACTCATTCATTCAGCTGCAAGTCAGAATTTTGATCCAAATCAGAGACCGACTCATCCCTTATTAAGTACCCCCAGAGGTATCATTTTTTATGGGAACTTGGAGGACGTTGCAGTCACAGCATGTTTGACGTGTCCCAACTGCTATTAGCCAATATGGCGGTCTTTGGTCGAGACGAGGACAGAACTCGCTACCTTTCGGTTACGAGACTGACTCTCTACCAATCTGGCTACCGCGGCCTGGTGTAATGTGATGGATAGAGTACTTGTTAATGCTTATATTATTAGGAAGCAAAAGACAATCTGTATGATTTTTTATTACTTTTCAATATTGGAAGCAATAAATCTGTCTTTGCAATCCTTGATTAACTAATTTGTAGCTTTTTCTACATGCATTTTTATGAATTAAGTAAAATTTCATTTCACTTTAGCAAACAGCAGGACGTGAGTTATTTAATGGGATAATCAGCTGCCCAAATTATCTTAGAATTTTATTTTTCTGTGCATTTATATCAAAACCAATCAATCATCTTAATCCGAATTCCAGTGTAAATTATTTAAATCCTCTAATCCATCTGAGGTATCATTAAAGAGATAAGGCTTAAATAGCTTATTAACCAAAGGAATAGGAGCATCATAGAATGAATGCATTAATTTTTCTGAGTTTTCATACCTTTTTTTCAATTCCTACAATTAGTTCACACTATCCCTATATATATTTATTTTTATGTTTAAATTCTCAATCGTTAATAAAATGCTTTTTATTCATCTACTCAATTTAAATGCATTTTTCAAACGTGTAGCGGATGGCACTTGATAATAATATAGTTGTTTTTTCATTTCAAATATTGCTTCATCAATTAAATTTAATTCATTTTTAATTCTTTAAATAGAGATTTAACAGTTTGTAATGAAAATTGATATCAGCAGGTACTAGCTTAATCGGTAAACTGCAAGGATTTCAGTTTTTTTTTACGTGAAGGGGACGAATGCGAGTTCAGTTCTTGAAAAAAAATCAATAATTTTTCGATACTTGATAATTTTTTTGATAATTATTTAATAAAAAATAAAAAATAAAAAAATTTTCTTTGTTGACTTAAGTAGGAAGTGAATTGGATTTTTAAAATATTACTTGCTCTACACATTCTTTCACTTACTAATTTTTTGTTTTGTTTTGTTAGAAACAAAAATTCGAAGAAAAAAAAATTGTTTAGTGAATGCATTCTTCACTATTAAAAATTAACAAAAAAATTATTAATTAAATTTAATTTAATTAAAATTAATTAACTTAGATTTAAATTAAGTAAATTAAAGTAAAATTATTTGAATTAATTAAATTTAAATTAATTAAATTAAAATAAAATTATTTGGCTTACTTAAATTAAATTAATATTATTTAAATTAATTAAATTAAATTTGAATGAATTAAATTAAGTAATCAATTAATTAAAAATAAAATTAATTAATTAAAAAAAGAAGAAGAGAAGGGAGAAAATAGTACTATGTCTACTACGTTTCTTCCCCCAATTTCAACTGAGAAGTAAGAACTACAATTAAGGCGAAATTTCACCTGCTAATGTGAAAAGATTTTGGTTGATGTGCTTCAGCGTGTCCGTCCATTCCCCGTAGAGAGTGACGTACAGAAAGAGGAGCCTTTGGGCGTGGAATGGAGCCCAGCACACGAAGAAAGCGACCACGACAGCGGCTGAAAAAACGGAAAAAAAGCACATAAGTAAACGCTGACACAAGAATTCAGCTAATGTGAAAGTACACAACAGATTATTTGAGTATTCTTAAAATGGAAGCGTTTTGTTAAAATTATTATAATCATTTTCACTCTCTCGTATACGAAACACAGAGAAAATATTGCAATCGTTTAAAACTTTCAAACTTGAGATATCAACGATCCTTCATAGTTTTATGCATTGCTTCCTGTTTCCTAAATCTTTGTATATTTATATTCGCTAAATATTACATTTTATAAACTCATTGTTATGCACATATTCTCAGTGTTTTAGTATTTTACGTTGTTATACTCTGTTATGCTATGACGGGCCGTCGAACCATATGCTTAGTGCAATATAGTCAGAGATGGCTATTTTGCCCCTCCCCCCCCAAAAAACACCCATTTACGAACAAACTCAAAACTCTCGAACTTGAAATACATTTTTGGCATTTTATTGATGTGTGACAAAAGTAACTCAAAATGCTCATACCTCATGCATGAAGTTTGGAGCACGAGTGAACTGAGCATGCATTTTGATTTTTTATTATCGACCGACTAAAATCAAAACTAGACACAGAACTAAAAGTTAAGTTAAAGATCATATATTAAATTTCATTTATCCAAATCATTCCGTTTTTGAGTTATTGCATTTATATGTTTGTGAAAGTAAGATCGACAGATGACCAATACCTAAACATATTTAGCACCAAATTTGACACATATCTATGTTTCAGCTATTAAATCTGTGTACAAAATTTTATTTGCTTAATTTTCTTTATTTTCTATTTATCTTGTTAAGCTGTATTTAGGTAGCTGAACAGACAAACTTCCCCTGAATGGATTTCGCTCAAGATTTGATAGAAATATATAAATTTCGATATATAACCAAATAATAAAATTGAATCTGTCCATATTAAAGAGTTTTTTTTAGTTCATTGATAGACAAGCACATCTTCAAAAATCAAATTTTCAAATGTGGGAATTTCTGAAACGAAAATATTCGTTAAAATCCCGAATTCGGATTTTTTTTTATAATTACAATATTTTTTAATTAGGTATTTCGTAAAAAAATCAAAATCATAAGCACAAATTAGAAATTTATCTATTAAATTATATAAAATTAAAACTTTCTTGTAACTTGTTATATGTTAATTCACCTTCCAAAAGTAAACATCTCCTTTAAATAAAAATATTAAATATAAAAGCAGCGCTAGACTAAATATAAAAGCAGTGTCAAAGCATCATTGAATTAAGTTGTGGAGACTTGAACTTTGCAAATATTTGCTATACAATTTTGGATACATTGGATGATTCATGTTTAAAATTAATCTCATTACGAAGTGCTTATCGATGTGTGAAATTATTTACTCTTTGGAAAGTAAATAAGTCTAATGTAAGATCCATAACAAACATTACTTATATTTACCTTAAATATTATTTTACGGAAGAATGGCGTAAACATGGCTCATGCTCCATTAAATTTATAATTTAATCCAATTAATCCTTCTATCAAAATCTGAAGTCTTTTCATCCTTCTATTTCTCCCGCTTATCATTCTGTATATTGCTCTTTTGATGATGATGTCGTGTCCATGTTTCCACGGAGAGGGGTTGCAGTAGCTTCTGAGGGTAAAAACACCTGAGCACTCAGAGGGCAGAAGTCTGATTTTTAGCTCAAATGAAGGGGTCACACACATTCGTTTGCACAACCTCTTTTTAAAGGGGGGCACATTCACACATCTCAGAGACAGAGCATAGAACAACAACCATGGCCGAACAGGGACTCGAACCCGGGACGCCCAGATCACGGGGAGGATACGCTACCCCTATGCCAGGACGCCGGATATAGCTCTTTTATAAATGCTTTATGTCATGTACCTTCAGAGTATGAGGGGCGGGAGTACGGTGGCCTGGTCTTAATGTTTCGGCTTCGGATCCGGAGGGTTGCAGATTCGAGGCCCGATTCCACCGAAGAACGCCGTGTAAGCGAGTATGGTGCACGTTAAATCCTTCAGGGCCAAACGTCCTCCCGTTGGTGTTGTGTAGTAGTTTGGAGAGCGGGGGCTATCTCAGGTGTCGTCCTCGTCATCTGATTGTGGTTCAAAATTACGAGGTCCGTTCCGAAATAGTTCCACTGTTGCTTCAAAACGGGATGTTAATATAAATAAACCAAAAGAACTAAACTTAAGTGTATAGGGAAGTAAATGGAGTAAACATGTTCAAAAAGTACTTTTTTATCAAGATTTTTTTTAAAAAATTTGACGCAGATTTATAATTTTCTTTCAAGCATCACATGCAAAATTTCATCTATTCAGCTTTTTGCTTATTGAAGGACTTTTCGTATTGGAATACAAAAACATAAACCAATTAATTGATGAATTTGGTCCAAAATAGGATGCAATTCTAAAATTTTAATGATTATGCTAATTAACGAATGCTTAACTTATTAGCTAATGTTTTTCAAGCAAATTCAAAATTATTTCAATTTAAGTTTTGTTGCAGTTTTGAAAGATCAGGTGGAACAAATATCCCTTTTTGAAACGACATGAAGACTGTTTTCGGATAAATACCGTTATTTAGATGCATGATCAGATGAGGATTAAGACATTCGAACCTGCACTACATATCCGATTTTCATACTACGTCACCAAGTAGTTTTGATCGATATCGATTTAACTTCCACCAAGTCCCCTTACATACCAGATCTTGCATGGAATCGGGTCTCGAACTCACAGTCTTCTGGCCAGGAAGCTGAGATTCAACAACTATATCACCGCCACTCACTTTAACTAAGAACTCAATTCTCTTAAATAATATTTTA
Organism: Argiope trifasciata; assembly: GCA_026543055.1. Classification (NCBI taxonomy): domain Eukaryota; kingdom Metazoa; phylum Arthropoda; class Arachnida; order Araneae; family Araneidae; genus Argiope; species Argiope trifasciata. The sequence continues at coordinate 1,781,038 of JAPMOQ010010428.1, read as the reverse complement.
CTAATTACTGTTATGAGCTGTCGCTACTGTTGCCTTTCTAAAGCAATAGTTCTAATGTTACCTTATAAAATTTACATAAAAATATACTGAAGATGGCGTTAGAAATAACATCTATTTTGTTTAATTAAATATTTAAAATATAAGTTACATATTTAAAACGCGGAAATTAAGAAAACAGCGCGATTGGTCTACCCATAACTTCTTTGCATAGTTTCTAATAAAAATATCCCCCTTTATCACTCCCCTCCTCCTAAAGTTATGACCTTTGGGAAGAGCGCGAAGGTCACGAGTATTCAGAGTTTTTATTTTCACAATTTCGGCACAAGAATTGTGTGATTCATAGTGTTGTAGACAAAATCAGTACTTAGGTATTAATTACATGGCAATAGCTTAAAATAATTATAAAATATCAATCTTTGTCGTTTGTTGTGATTAATTATGGGAAGTGATTATTACACAAGTACTTCTAAACCATCGAATATGCATTTTGAATGCCTTTTTAATACTTTTTTTAATGCTTGGGAAACCGAAATTTGGCATACAACTACGGCTGTAGTAAAAAATAACATACCAAGTTCCATCTATTTGAATCATTTTCCTTTTGAGTTGTTATGCTTATACACATGAGAATATATAGTCAGAGAATATACAATATTTAAAACAATATGTGCTTCAAAATTTCGTATTTCTACTCCACATGGACAGATCTGGAAAATTCTCGATATTTCGGGTATTACCCATTTTGTCGCCAAAGTCGCTAAATTCGTCGCCAAGTCGCCAAGTTTGTCACCAAGCTGTGGGATAATTTCTAAGAGCAACCGCAGCGTCCAGTACAGAATACTGTAAATCTGTCTTCCTAATCGATGACATTATTAGAGCGGAAAAGCAAAATTACAGGTTTGTAACAATATCAATCTTTGTCATTTGTAGCGATTAATTATAGGAAGTGACTCTTACACAAGTACTTCTAAATCATAGAGTATGTTTTTGAATGCCTTTTTTATACTGTTTTGAGTGCCTGAGAAACCAAAATTTGGCATAGAATTACGGCTGTAATAACATGCCAAATTTCATCTATTTAAGTCATTTTCCTTTTGAATTGTTATGCTTAGACGTATGTGAATATATAGTCGGAGAATATACAATATTTAAAAGAATATTTGTTTCAAATTTGATAAAAATATGTATTTCAGATGCTAAAACTTTGACTCAAACTTCCTTCACCTAACTCTTAATGTTCTATAGTTATCACGTTTATATATACCAGCGGGTGACCGAGCTCTGCTCAGAGAAAACAGGTATCGAAGCTAACTCGAAGATTTAAATTTTCAATTGTGATTTATCAAAACAATACATGCCATAAGAAAATTTGTGAAACCATTGGTGAAAAGATAACCGGTTAAAGTGCTCCATTGTAAACTATTCTAAACAAAGTTAGAGTTTGGAAAGGGAACTATTCTATACAAAGGTAAAGTAAAGGTAAAGATTGAAGAGTGTTGAAATTCAATATCTTTGACAAATTTATTTAGAAAAACCAAACATATATACATACATAAGAAACATATTATAAACCTATAACAGCATAAACATAAAACTTTATTAGTTCGCCATATTGTCTATAGATGGCAGCACGTTACCGCTTGAAAATTTAAGTAGCCATTAGGGCGAACTAATAAAGTTTGAAAATATCCTATCTGTAACTCCGAACTGCTCGACCGTAGCGCTTCAAAACCGGCGCCAATCGATTCCTCGTGGCCAAAAACCCCAGACCCCCAAGTTTACCGGAGTTTATTAATTCTGGGGCGATTTTCGACTTGGCAACCATTCCTCGTATTATAGTATTAGATTTTTACAGACTGACGGTGAAATGATTTCATATGAAATTTTACAAAATGTAGTAATATGCTGTGGAATCCATAAATTATATTTCATTCTACAAGAGCAAAGTGGTTTTGAATCTTCATGTTCGCTTATAGACAGTCAGATGAACGTATTTTTTAAAAAAAATGCGTTTTTGTTCGTGGCTTAGAGATGTCTGAAATACGCAGATATTTCAAAATCTGCACGTCGCACTTTTTGACGATAACTATACTTTTACTTTGTATATAAGAAAGTAAAATGTTTCGCACAGTTGTATCAAAAAGCTAAATGGTAAATTTATGCATATTTGTTTTTCTTCAGTTGGCACTGAGCCAATGTTCCAGGATAGTTGTAGTTTTGTGAAGTTGGCAACACCATGAGCTGTTGTTGAATTCTTAGTAAGAACACCGTCGACTTCGTGATTGTTTTGTTGACTCCGGACTTTATTTGAGGTACGAGTGAGTTATTTTTTATGTTGTCACCTTTAAAATAAACTTACAACGCCGCTTAATTAAGTCAATGCTTAGTTTTCTAGTTTATTTATAAATTTAGTTCTATTTTAACGAATACAGAATTTTAAGGTTGTGTTTTTGGAAATTGTGGTGTAAAAGAAAAATTACCTCTATAGAAATCACGATAATATATGCTCCTATCCCTTTTACAATTCACATTTCATTAGGAATCTGCAGCGAAGTTCTAGATTGGAAGCTCCATGTAAAATTTACATGTTGATCACAAGCGGAAATATAAATTTTTTATACGTATTTGTTTATACAAAATCTACAAATTAATTAATTACCATTAAAATAAGTACAGATAGTTCTAAAATGTCCCAAGGAGTTTATTATAGGAATTCAAAAACTGTATGAAGGGAAATTATGTATATATTATTTTTCTTTACTTATGCATAAACATATATAATTGAAATACAAATGAAAGAAATTGTTCAGATTATACGTAGCAGAAAAAATTAATCATAAAATGATGGTTATATTTATTAACAGAAAATGATGGTTTTATGGCGATTTTAACTCTTTTATCAGTGATAATTGGCCAAGTTCTTATAACTTTCATTGCATTCATTTAATATGATAATATTTTTCTGGATGTTTGACTCAATAATATTTTGTACCAAGTGAATGTCGTGCAGTCTTGAGATATAGAGGGGATAAATCCCACACAACAAGCATGGTCTTCTTCAAAGCTTTTCTCACATACTTCCTAAACGTGGGTTCACACAAGGCTAACTATTGCGCATAATAAAAGATCACGCCTACTTCCGGAAAATCACGGGGAAATGGCAAATAATTGTCCCGTCAGGACAAACGTCATTGTCTCATTTGTTCACGCGAGGACAATGCCGGGACAACAACAGAAAGACAACGATTGAGCGCAATAATTAGCCTCGTGTGATCCCACCTTAATAAATGTATTATCACAAAAGACTTTGCATAACAATTGTTGCGACGCCATTGCTGTATATCTATTGGATCGCAACTGTGACGTCACAGCCCTAACGACGAAGATAAGTTGAAGGGATGTGATTGGTCTGTCATTACGTCATTGTATAATATCCCATGAAAAAGACGCTTCTGAGTAATGTTGCAAATGTTCGTGCTTGTCGCTCTGTAAATAAATTTTTTTTAATTTGTATGAAATGAGCATAGCTATTTCCTATAACTTTGCATAAGACATTTGTAGAACCTTTGGTAGTATGACGTACAACAATCATGAAGTACTAAGCTTTGGTGTGAATATTACCGAATTTATTGCATGAGCTTTTTAGAGATTTTTGGCGATTAATCTCTAGTATGTCGTTAATATTAAACAAAAGTCGAATGTATGTTTTAGAAGCGTTTTTTCAAAAACAATTGAAATCAAAATTTGACTGAAAAAAAGAATAAAAAAAAAAAAAAGACGAGAATTTCATCACAGAATTTAAAAAAATCATTTCATATACACATTACATCGAACTGAATAAAAATATTATTAAAATGAAAAGGAAAATTCTACTTAAATAAAAATTGATAAAAAGTAAATTTTTTTTAGTCTTACAAAGACTAGTTTTAAAACTATTACTATTTTTGAAATTCTACTGAAATAAAATTGATAAAATGTAATTTTCTCAGTCTTACAAAGACTATTTTTAAAACTATTACTATTTTTATAATACAAAGACTATTTTTGTAAGAGAATTGTTTTGAAAAATATGGGCATCAATTTTCGTGGGTAGTCGTAACTGTCATCATTTGGCAACGGTGCAATCTATTTTTGTACTGGATTAAATTTTCTGTTAGAAGCCTATTGATTTCTTTGATCTCTTCTTCCCTCTCTGATGTCACAGGTGTTTTGGCGAACCATATCGAGGACTAATAATATTTTGCAATTCCATTAATTAGTTTAGACGTGTTGAATCGACCCAGCTGAAAAATGTTTAATGTAATAGTCTAGAATTCGTACGATGGTTTGTTTAAATTTGATTGTTGCTATTCGACAATAAGCAATAAGAGCTATTTCTCTGCCACGTTAGCCCTATACGCAGAATTTGTATTCTTTGCTAACAAACGTTTGGATTTGGAAACTAGGAAAACAAAGTGTTTTTACTCAACTTGCTTGCGGTTTTTGTCAGCAGACTGGTCTGCCTAGTTGGAAATCTGCCACTGCATTTAGGAAAAATAAGATTACAAAAAAAAAAAAAAAAAAAAAAAAAAAAAACAATTTTCCTATGAAATCGGAATAGTTACGTAATTCGGAATCAACTACCACTGTTTCGTTTAATAAAAGTTTAGAATTTTTTGCAGTAACTTCCGAAAATATTATAGTACAACTGGTTTTCAAAAAATTATCTTTTCAATCCTATTAAACCCTATTATTATTTCAACCCTACCCAATATATTTTCTATCTTTAATCAATTTTACAAGAAAAATTTAAATCACATTTTCTGAAATTAAATTTGAGAATTCTGAACGAATCTTGCGATACAACCAATAGTTCCTTTCATTACCATTCTGAAAGAACATCAAGCTTTACACTCCTAAATGAATACACAAATCTAATACATAAAAATGAGTATTTTTTTGTAGAATAGAATAATAAAAATAAAATAAATACTATTTACGCTTTTCCTTTATATATCCTTCAATTTCATTGAATGTATTCATTGCTGACTAGAAAATAAATATCATTCTTCCAATATCCTTAATGAAACAAGATAACTATTTGAAACTCAAAACGATATTTCCAAGATTATTTCTTCTGCGGCAGCAACGCGCCGGGTACCACCAAGTATTTTATATATGCAAATTGCATTTTATATCTATCTACCTTTGATTTACCTTTCGCTGACCGAACTTAGTCAACCTTTTCGGAAATCCGGCCTTAATAGACTTATAAATATGGAAATTAATAAGAAAGTTCGAAAGAAAATAGCTACATTTGGGAATGCAACGTCGGTGTTGGTTCTTAATTGCATAGCTAGGATAACTTGCGTGATTGTAGTACAATCTAATTGTAGTTCGAGCTGTTGTTGGTCTTAGTAATGAGAGCAAATGATGATTGACAACATTTTCGCCTCTTAATGACGAGACGGTGCACGTGGGATTAGATACGAGCGGCCGGGTTAAATTAAAGCGCGAATAATAAATACGGGCTGCATTGCAGATAAATATTTTAATTCCATCGCAATTTTCTCAGCAATTACATTCGTGGTTTGGATTTATTTTGACAGCTGAAATTCATCATTCTGCTTGAATTATATTTCCATGAAATTTATATTTTTGTATATTAAGAGATAGAGGATAAAACGATTTTATGGGTCACTTAATTATCTTTATAGTGATATCACATATGCAATAAATTTATGACTCTTTTTATTCCTAGCTTACATGATTTCTTCTTAAGGTAACTGACTACAAAAATTTTGAAAAATCGAATTTTTTAAAAACTGTTTAAAATACGGTTTTTAGATGTATTGTCAATTATGATACAATATACTATCAATACAACAAAATCATTTGAAAATATGTTTTGAGAAATAAGAAATGAGTAGTAAATTTTAACGAAATTGAACCAAAACAGTTAACACTCTACACAAAATTCTCATGCAGCAATCGTATTTTCTCTGCACACAAGTTATAGAGTATAATGATGCATGAAATGAACCAAAATCTAAGAAAAATGTTGAGATGCAAAGAGTTTATGGGCAAAAATATACGTATATATGTAATTTCCCCATAAATTTACAATTTAATTTTTCTAAAATGACCTATAAAGGAAAAAGTGTTTCCCCTCTAATAAAACTTTCCGTTCATTTCATAGCCCATATTATTTAAAACACACACTGAAATTTTTTATGTTTATACCTCTATCAGTTTTTGAGATATGATGTTAACGGTGGAGAACTTTAACAAAAATTAAATATTTGAGAAAATTGAAGTGAAAAATCAATTTTAGCTGAAAAAATGTGTGACCCTGGAGGCCTCCCCTTTCCTAGAAAAAAAATTAACCGTTTTGGAAGGAGGAAAGTCTGAATTACAAGAAATAACAATTAAAAAAAATTCGCCAATGTGGTTGATAACCAAAGTTTTTAACGTAGTCGGATACCTTAATGTGATATTATTTTACCCCCTTTTATTACAAACAATTGTTTTCACGTTCATCAGTTGCATGAGTGTAAATTTGAATTTTGTTATCAATTTTTTTAAATTTAAAAACTGACCTATAGGAGTTATGAAATTGTTGTATTTTATTCATTTTGTCAATTTGCTAATTTTATGTTTTTCAAATTTACTTTTTAATTAATCAATAATTTTAAATAAATAATTATTTCTTCGAAAAATCTTATTTGAGAGTAAATTAGGGATATATAAAAGTTTTATTATATATTATAAGATTTTATAAAATTCATGAGGAGAAAATTTTAATTGCAAAGACCAAAAAATAGAAAATATAAACAAAATGAAATATGTAAAAAAATCATTTATTCGGGAATTAAAAAGAACAAAATATTTTTTTAAAATAATCAAAACAAATCATGGTAAATGTGAGAAAATGAAAATAATACAATAATAAGAAATCAAACTTAACCACATTAAATATTACATGAAAGAAATTCCTAACTATTCATTAAAATTAAAATACGTTATAAATTTATATTTTTGAAAAGGTTATAATTGTAACCGAATGATTTTGCAATTTTTACTACAATCTACAATTCTGTAACGAAGAAGATGTTATATTCTATTTTCTAGTTCACTAATGAAAGTTTTTTTTTAAATTTCCATTTTATTTTCGGAATTAAAAAAGTTGTTAAAGATCTTGTTCCATTTCTAATTTATTTATATCACCACTAAGAATAAAGACGAATGCGTGGCCATTTGGTACCAAATAATTACCATATTTGGCATACCTTGTAGCTTAGGAATGAGTGACTTAAGCGCCTTTTGAAATTTTAACTAAATAAAATTTTTGATTTTTGGAAATTTTTCATAATTACGTCCAAAACTATTACCGTACAAAAATGAATTTTACGCTGTTTCAAAACTTAAAACTATCCTCGTTTCAATGCTACCAATTTAATAGTCGCGTCAATTTTTGACTGAATTCAGCTTTTTTTTATTAGATTTGTTGTCCTACATTGCAAACTCTTTTCATTTTTTCATCACTGCGTGATTTACTTCTGTTGTTGAAAACTAAAAATAAAGAAATATTGTTCATCATCTTTATAGTTTACAAGACAGAATAAAAAAATACTAAAATTAAAAAACAAATACCGTGAAGTTTAGAAGTTAAATGAATAAGATATTTCCTTTTTTAACATTGTTATGACGTGCACAATAACCAAACAATTTAGAAATTCATTACTTTAATGCTTGATGATTTCGCAGAATTATGCTGTTGTTTGTTCGACCCTTTTTTTTTTTTTTTTTTTCTTTTTTTGACGCAAGAGCCATATTTGGCCACGCTGCACCAAACAAATGGTAAAATTATGGAGAAAACTATAAGAGCACCCATGTTAAAATAAAGCTGGAAAACTTATCAATATTAATATACAAAGAATCACAAAGACAGAATCTATAATGGTAAGAAATTTAAATAAAACATAAATGGGTATAAAACGTTATGTTGAAGCAATGTAAAGAGTGAAACATGAACAGAATTATAAACGTACTAAATACAATGATAAAAGAAAATGATTTTAAAAATTTAAAAATGTTTTTGTTGAATGCCTCACCTACCATATCTTGCAAAGTCAATGACGATGATTTTAAAAAGTGTAAACGGAAGCAATAAAAAGATGCGTATTGAATTAAAATGTGATATGTAGTAAAACCCACTTCACATATTCGGCAACTCAGTGCCATTTCGCCAAAAATGAGATGTTTATGCGTATAGCGAGTACCCAACAAAGAGGGGAGTCATTTTGACGTCAACCTCAAGTATAGAGTGATTAGGCCACAGTCCAATAATTGGTTTAATAGAATGGAGTTTATTCTGGATCTGCAGATCCATGTGTTTTGCCAAGTGAAATACATGTGTTTATGGAATGTCTATACATGTGTTTATGGAATGTCTATACATGTGTTTATGGAATGTCTTCCTAACATCACTGTATGGAAGGTCTTGGTTCAAGGGCAACATTGCAGATTTTGCTGCAGAATCCGCCAATTTTTTTATCATAAATGCCTACATAACTAGGGACTCAACAACAAAAGATTTGAAATCCCACGTGTTTTGCCACGTGAAATACATGTGTTTATGGAATGTCTTCCTAACATCACTGTATGGAAGGTCTTGGTTCAAGGGCGACATTGCAGATTTTGCGGAGGAATCCACCAATTTGTTACCATAAATGATTACATGACTGGGCACCAAACAAAAAAAGATTTGGAAATCCTTGCTTTGCAAGATGTGCAAACTAAATAGAATTTGTACAGCAATCGGATGCATTTGATAATTGTGGTAGTGAAAAAAGTTCCTTCAATGCACTCCCGCTATCAGTGTAAATTACAAGTTTTCGCTGGGTGGAAAGCGAGAGTTTCTTAAAAACTCAGAAAAGGGCTATCAATACGGCAGTAAAAACTGAACAACAATTCTGAAAACAGTGGTTTAGCGTATCAGATGGAAATATTATGAACATCAAATTACGTCTCATTATTGCAATAAAACTAAATATAACCAATATTCCTGGACCTATTAATCGCCAATGATGACTAATACAAAATCATTTGAATCATCTTATAGCCACCGAAAAAGGAAACTTCTTATTTCTTGGGCTCTTAATTACAGACCGTGGAATGGATTTGCAATTCACGGAAATTTTAATTTTAAGGCCACTTGAGGCGAATTCAATAAATCTAGGGAAAATGAATCAACGGATTATGAATTGATAATTTTAATACTGGTCTATAAAGAAGACTTTTATTGCCATAAAGGAGGAAAAGTTTCCTTGTATGAAATATGCTTATTTATTACAGTCCCATATCTGTATAAAATTTTAATGAAAAGAGGCTTGCATTGCACATTTGAAAAGCACAGATAGCACAAAATACGTCATATCGTGCGCAAATATGAAAAAGTTCAAAAGGAAAAACAGTTTAGCTGATAATTTTGTGCCGTTCTCATGCTGCGTTTTAACGTGATTACGGAGATATTTTTTTTACTGATGTAAATTTCCTTTTTGAGACAAATGATGAAACGTTTTTTTTCAGCATACTTTTGAATAAAATACACGAGAGATTATAGGATATACGAGTTGTTTGTTCTAGTATTAACTTATAAAACAAGACTAAATTCTTAGAATAACGAAATCACC